>JAJPUD010009222.1:0-77870 GCA_023553655.1 Myrmecobius fasciatus | reverse complement strand
GGGGATCGTTAGGCCCGTGGTCACCCCTGTGAGCTGAGAGACGTGTCGCTGTCATGGGAGAAGTGAGCCCTGGGAATCCTTGAATGTGCTGTATGTTGGCAGAGCATCTATTGTGTACTGGGTTCGATGCTGTTGAATTTCTTGTCACGTATACGAGTGCTTGGGTGGGGGTGTCGCTAGCAGCCTACAGAAGGTCTTTCACTTGTGGGGGTCGTGTAGCTAGCTCTGGGGGACACGGGTGGCCTGACTTGGCTGGAGTGGCAGTCGAATGGTGCCAGTGGTAATTGAGGACTGACCGAGTGTTTGCTGTGATGGCTTTGGGGATGAGCAGTGGAGAAGTGCGTCCACCACGCCGGGAGCCTCTGTTCCCACCCGACTTGGGCAGGGAGTTGGAATCACAACCTCCTCCCTCCCGAGGGATGCGAGTGGGCCAGGGCAGGGCTTGGAGGGCCGGGGCAGCCTCTGGCCAGGCGTGCAACAGGTGGAGCCAGCACCTTTCACGAAGTGAGTGTTCAGAGCGGCCCGGGCCCGGCTCTGGAGCTCTTTGGATTGGGGTCCCAAGGTTCAGATGGAGAAGGGGCCAAAGACCTGGCAAATCCTAAAAAGAGCACGTGGGGGCTTGACCAGGCTTGAGAAGCCTTCCTTCATTGGCGTGGCCAACCCCGTGCCTGACCCTGAGAGAAGGGGACACTCTCACTCCTTTCTCCTGCAACAGAGGTGGCTACAGCGGGGGCCAGAAGCCCTTCCCCGGAGGAGGGGATTGGCCAAGTACTTGGGCCCTCCCATCCGCGGCCGACACAGGGGGAGGGGGTGTTCCTGAAGACTTGGGGCTGGGGGCAAACTGGCTTACTTTGGTTACCACTCACCGTGGTGCTGTTTCCTCTTCTAATTCTGCTTTAGAAAGAATAAATTTGTATTTGTACGCTTCGGCTCTTCTTCACGACTGTCCTTTATGCCCACGGCCTCCTTTCCGAGGGGACAGGGAGCACCAAGAGGTTCTCCCAAGGCTCGTCCTCTGAGCCCATGGCACGCAGGGTCCCCGGCACAGGCACCGGTTCACGAGCAAAACCAAAGCCCATCTTGAGGTCTAAGTTTTTTTCCGCCTCTCATTAATAATGACCTCCTCGCCAGTCTCCCCACTCCTAGAAAATCACAGATTTAGTATTTATTTTTTCTAAATTTTATTTATTTACTTCCTTATCTATTTATTTATTATTTAAAATTCTCATTTCTGTTGCTTTCAGCTTACCCTCATTTGAGGGGTGGAAGACAGCACTCAAGACATAAGGGCCTTTATGGGGAGTCCCAGGATGCTGGGAGGCTGTATCTGGGATAACTTCTATCAGAAATGTGTGTGTGTGGGGGTGGGGATCTCATCCGTGGTACCACTGGATTGGGGGGGCAGGCCATCTAGAAATCTCCCATTTAAAAATACTTACTAAATTCGGGCCCCTCCCCTTAAGTACTGCAAGTGCTATCGGCGGCGTCCTTTCATTTCGGCCCCCTAGGACAGAGCTTTGGGCCCATCTCAGTTACAGCCTTAATCTGCGGCTCGTCATTTGGAGGAAGAAATCGCATTGGTTCCGGTAACGAGCCTACAGCTTTCAGCTCAGCGCAGGGCCTTCCGTTGGCCCAGAACTGAGGTGTTCCACCTCGATCTGGTGCTGGCAGATTAGCCAGGCCTAGGGACGCTTCATGGGATCGTATTTTCTGAATGCATAAAATAAGGGCCAGAGGAAACCAAAGTGAAGTATTTTCACAATATTAAAAACAGGCACACAAGTCCATGGACGGTGGCCCAGAGGGTAGCCCTACCCACCGCTGACCCTCTGAGCATTGTCTATGGCGGCGGCAGCTGGTCTTCTTCACCAACGGCGTACAGGCCGCTGGGAACGCGCCCCCTCCTGCTCTCGGCATCAGAGCGCCCCTGGCTCCCTTCAGGGCCCTGCTCAAGTGCTCTCTTCTCCATGAAGTCTTTCCAGATCCCTGGCAGCTAGGGCCCTCCTTCTCCACCTTGTGTTCACCCCAACTTTATTCTCTAGATGCACAACTACCCAGACACCCATTGGGACCTATGTACTTATACCACACAGTGTGTTTCAAAAGTCTCGGCGCAGAACTAAAGCTTAAATATGGCTGCCTCTACGCACCTACTATATGGGACCTATATGCTCAGTCTACCCCGCTGGTAGACAATCTCCCTGAGAAGGACTGCCTCTTTTGCTTTGGTATCTACTTGTGGCACACAATAGGTGTGTTTGCTGACTGATAACACGGACACGGCCTAGAGCTTTCTTGATTCACGGCCAATACAGATCTACCCGGGCCGGGGAATGAGAAGGAAAGTCAGCCATCTTTGGCCAAAGATGCCTCCTACCCCTAAGGTCAGGGGAGGGCAGGAGCCAGCTCTAAGGGTCCTCAAGAGCGACTGCTGAAATTTCAATGGGAGCTTTTCCAACTCAAACTGGCAAAGGCTACAAATCAGGGGTTGATTTACTGTTCCATTAATTATCTAGACTTCCCAAGGTGATGGAGAAATGCAGATTTCACCTAAGCCTATGACACATCCATCTTTTTTGTGGAGAAGAGAGGTTCTGGGATTTGCCCTCAGGTTCTGGCCTGAGGCCTCGGTCTCCACCCCTTTGTCCCCTCCTGCCCCCGATCCTTACCTGTAAGGATGCAGGCCGGGATTACCAGCCCAGGGCAGTGTCCCTGTGCCCAGGGTCCTCAGGCAGACGACAGGAGAGATGGAAAAATCAGAGCACCTCAGATTTACGTGGCACTTTTCACGGCAGGCACGTTACTTGGATATGTTCAATCCCACATGTATTAAATGCCCACTTACTGTGAGCAAGGCACTGAGCTGGAGCTATTGTAACCAAAACGGCCCCTGCCCAAAAAAAAAGCTTACATAGCACCAGAAGAAAAGGACGCCAACATGGACAGCCTAGGCGCGGGGATGACGGACTTAAGAGCTGGAAGAGATCTTCAAGGCCACTGAATGCAACCCTCTTCACATACCAGATGAGGAAACTGAGGCTCAGAGATATTAAATGTCACACACACATAGACAGTAAGCATATAAGGTAAGATCTGAACGCAGATCTTCTTGAGTCCAAAGCCAATATCCTGGCCACTACACCATGCTGCCTCCCAAAAGCAAGAGGAGATGATGGGGAATGAATTCACTACTGAGATGGAGAACAATGACTGGTCCAGTTTGGCTCAAATGCTGAGGGCAAGGAGAGTAACTTAAGGCTGTTAGAAGCCAGCGGGGCAGGATGTCATTTATATAGCACCTACTGTGTACCAGGTACCGGGCTAAGTACTTACAAATGGGATCTCACACGTAGGCTTTCTTTTCCCTTGTTCTATGGGAGGAAGAGTTTTTATTTTTCACACCAACTCCTTCCCAAGGGACCTACGCATCCACCAAATTAGTGGAAACCAAACTCACCCCTGCCACCCCTGCCCTCCTGCCGATGCATCCTCGAAGCTGTGCTGTGGGCTTACGGAACATTCTGGGGAAGCCTAACTCCTTTCCCTCTCGAGCGTGAGCCAAAAACTCCTTTAGCCTCCCTTCATACAGTTCGCCTCCCAACACTTAAAAAAATTGGTTTTTAGAAAAAACACAAAACACTGGGTTTGAGGCTATTGGCAAAGAGCTCCCTCTTCTCCTCAACTCACTTCAGCCGGATGCCTTCTGCTACTATCTGCTCCTCCACCCTATCTCATGAGAAGAGATGGGGAATAAAAGTTTATTAAGTACTTACTCTGTGCCATACCTTGCACTGAGTACTTTTTACAAATATTACTTCATTTAACCCTCACAAACCCCTTGGAGGTAGGTGCTATTATCCCCTTTTTATAATTGAGGAAACTGAGGCAGACAGTAGTTGAGTGACACATCCAGGTCCACACAGCTAGTATCTGAGGCTGGATTTGAACTCGGGTCTCCCTGAGCCCCGGCCTGGTGCTCTATCCTCTGGGCCAAGTAGCAAAGGCTGCTCCATGCAGAGGCGACTCATGCCATCCTGTCTTCTCCAGCAGACTGCCTTTTATCGTGCCCACTGTCTTCCTTATCTACAAAGGTGCCCACATCTCCACCGTCCTCAATTCATTCCCTGCACCTTCTCTGCTCTCACGCTTTTCCTAACATTGAGCAGTGCGGAACATGACCGTGTCCTTCAGCTGAAGCTGCTGTCCCCAGTTACCAACACGCTCCCTAATGAGCTGCTGTCCCCCGTTAACACACTCCCTAGTGGCCTTTTCCAGACTCCATCCTTTTGGACCTCTCTCCACCCTCCAATGCTGTTCATCATTCTCCTCTCCTTGATACCATCTTCTCACTGGGTTTCCATAATACTCCATCCTGGTTCTGCCTGCTTTCTCAGCCTCCTTCATATCTGCTAAGTGGAGGGGTTCCCCAGGGCTCCATCCTGGGCCCCTTTCTCTTCTTTTATAGTATTTTACTTGGTCACTGCATAAGCTCAAGGATTCAATTATCATCTCCATGGTAATGACTGTGTTCTGCTTATCCCTCCTCCTAACCTCCAGACATGTACCTCTACCTGCCCTATAGACATCTCAAACTGGATCCAACATCCTCCCAGTGACCCAGAGTGATCCTGAGTTCACTTCCTCACCCTTTATAGCCAGTCGGTTGCCAAGTTCTGTCGATTCTACTCTCATAATATCTCATATATCCCCCCCCTTCTCTCCTCTGACCCTGACTCCACCCTGGAGAAGACCTTATCACCTCACTCCAAACCCTCCCCTGGGCAGCTGTCAAAGCTATCTTCCCAAAGTATGCATTTAAGTTCCTCCCCCCAACCAATAAACTCCAGTGGCTCCCTATTACCTCCGAATTACCTAAAATGAGATGTTAATCAATTATGATTTGAGGGAGGGGGGTGCTGAGGCATCACTCGTTGGATTTTTTTCTATCCATCGAGTGATGTCCTTGCCAATGTGCTGGATGTCGGGACTGACTCAGTGGGGGATAGGGGAGTATTTCAACATATTCAGTCATGCCATGAAACACAATAGATGGCAGGCTATTCTATCATTTATGGACCTGCTATCATTTAGTAAATAGCATTATTGTTTCTAGTCCTGGTTTGTTTGTTTTTTTTTTTTCAAACGTTTTATATTTAGCGCATTACTTAAATTCTCAGTTTCCCTTTTGTGTCAAGTCATCCAAATTGTTCTTAGGTTACAAGGTGAATTTTGCTCCTCCAGCTAGGGAAGCACATGAAAGCTTATTCTGGTTACAACACAGATGAACAAGATAAGGTTTGCACCTCTCCCCTTCCCAACTTGTGCTGTATCACTTGTGTCACGCTGGGTCTGACTGGGCCTTTTTGGTCCCGATGATCTCAAGAGAATAAGGTTATTTAATACATTGCTATTTTTACTTATATCAGAAGTCACCTCCAGGTCTAAACATACTGTGCAATATTCAAATCTGTCATCAGTTCTAAGAACCAATAAAGAAACTGCCTATGCTCAAACCACCGGATAAATAAAATAAAATAAAAAGGACGAACCTGATGAATAACTCAGACGGGACAGATGTGGGACCGTAGAGAAGCCCAGCAAGGTGATGACCCGCCAATTGAGGAAACCTTTCCAACCTCAGATCTTTATTTCATGACTCAAGCAGAGCTAAATGACCTGAGTTGTTATAATCTTGGCCAACCTAAAAGTCAAACTGAACTTTTAGTGTGGAGACTCAAAAGAAGGAATCTCATGTAATAGGGAAAAGAACATATTTGAACCATGGAAACTTCTCAAGACACATTCAGTATGAAAATCAGCCTCGGCATATATGTGTGGGCAAGTCAAAGAAACCACTCTTTCACTTGGATTGCATCTTGATAACAACAAATGTGACTGCTTTATTTGTAAATAAGAATAGCAAAAGAAAACATTAAACAACACTGGCCTTGAAAGAATGAATTTCAAGGAAAATCATATGGCAAGCCAACAATTTGAAGGATAGTTTTCTTTCTACTGCTGCACATCATCATAATCTAATGAAAAAGTTTGTGGAGACGATGGATTGGAAAAAGTGCTGATGTCCTGTATCTGAAAAATAAATTTTCAAGAATCAATGAACCTGCAATCAAAGGAGGGATATTTTTAGGTTCTCAAATAAGGGAAATGGTGGAAAATAACCATTCAGAAAAAGTTAAATTAAGTTGGAGGGGCTGAATGGTGATAACTAATGACCACACACTTTGGGGGAAACTACAAGGTAGAAGATAACCCCCCAAAAAGTCAATGATCTTCTCAAAGCCTACAAAGTATAAATTCAGGAGCTACAACATATTACTCAAGATCCATTTTTAAAAGTTAACATTTGGAACCTTTCCCAGAATACTGAGCACTATCAGTGAGGAACACGAGGAATGCTTCCATCTAGAAATCTCTAGAAAGTAAAAGCAATGCTAGGACAGGTGGAGACCAAGCACACTGGTGGGCCACTTCTGAAAGTGGAGAAGGGATGGTACACAGGTGAAAATAAAAGAAAATCATCAGGAGCTGCATTTTAAGTGAGTTGAATAACCACAATTTTGTTTGGGGAAAAAAACGAAATGTAAGATTGATTCCTGCGAAAATAGTGGCTAGCAAACAAAATCTGAAACCATATTTGTAATCAGCATAAAAAACCCCATTAGGTTCACCCTCTCTTCTGGGTTTTTGTTAGTTAGTGATATTTTTGCATTTATAGGGCGCTTTGGGGCTTGCAAAAAGCTTTATACCTATTACCTCACCTGATGGGTATGCAGTGGCATCCTCAAAGTCGTTTTAATTTGTATTGCTCTGAATTGAAAGGATGACTTTTTCTTCACTAATTCTTACCAATTTGCGTTTCTTCTTTTGAAAATCATCTATTCCTATCCTTTGGCAATTTATCCACTGTAGATTAGATAACTACTTTTATGAATTTTTAATACTATACTTGGATGTCAAGTTTTTATCATTTATTTCCACAATAAATATTTCTTCCAATATCTTTCCCTTTTTCTTTTACAGCTTTCCTTTGTAAAGAAATGTTGAATTTGAATATATTCAAGCATAACTTACCTCACATGTCCCTAATAATTCCTTCTATTTGTTGACTATAAACAAACAGAACAGATGAGAGATGCTATGGAAAACCTGGTAAGACATGAAATGTGACTGCCAATGAAAAGTGGAAAGGGCAGTCAAGGATGACAAACACGCTGTGAATCTGGGGGACAAGAATGGTAAAAAGGGGGCAGAATTAGAAGAGAAATTAATGAATTGCATTTTAGCCATGCTGAGTTTGAGTTACATAACGAGCCATTCAGTTGGAGATTACCAGCAGGGAGGTGGTGCTGTGGGACCACTGTTCTGGATCAAGGTCAGGGATGGAGAGACAGATCTGGGGGCCATCTTCTGGGTGACAGTAGTGGAACCCATGGAGCTGATGAGACCACTAAGGGGAATGACAGGAAGTAGAGAGAACACGGGTCCCGAGAGACATTATGCTAGGTGGATAGGAGACAAAAGACATAAAAGGGACACATTTTTTGAGTAGTGCCACAGAAGTCACGGGAGAAAAAGAGAATCCAGGTGGAAGGGGTAGTTGGCCAAAAGCAAATCTGGAGAGAGATCAAGTAGAATGAAGAATGAGGGAAGGCTGATGGACTTGGCAGCCATGTGATCACTGAAGTAGTTTCAGGTCGGAGAGTACAGCCAGACACCAGGTTACAAAGGGCAAAGTGAAAGTGACAGACAAAAAACCCCAGAGACAAGGAGTTTAGGCGACTCCTTCTAGACATCTGCCTGTGAAAAGGAGGAAAGATATTGGATGGCAGGTTGTGGAGACGCCAGGGGTGAGTGAAAGGGTTTTTTAAGGCTGGTGGAGATCTGGAAATGTCATAGGCAGTGGGGAATGAGCCAAGGGATGAGGAAAGGATGAAGAGAAGAGGCAGAAGAGAACAAGAGTTCTGAGAAGGCGATGGGAATCAGAACACAAGAGTTGGCACCGATGATAAAAAGGGCAATCTTCCTCAGAAACAGCAGAAAAGCAGATATGGAGAACCAAGTTAGAGAGAATGTGAGGTATACAACAGAGATGAACAACATGATGGATGGCATTTATTTTCAAGGGAGATGCTCTGCTGAGACAGCTGTGGCATAAGGGAACCACAGGAGAGTTGAGAAGCCACTGTGGGCACCTTGACGTAATTATGGAAGAATAACACGACTACGGAGCTACACAGCAACTGTTTTTCTTCGCATCATGATTACCTCCTAGTGACTTCCTGTGCTCCAAAAAAAAAAAAAAATCTCCCCAACCCTACCCACAAATAAGTAAATCAACTGCTGTGTGGTTTTCCTGAGTAGAGTTCAGGATTCTGTCAACAGGACCAGAGGATGGTGATGAGGGGATCCTGAGGGGAGACGATGAGGTGGCTACTGGTAAAACTCGAGCCACCACAGAATAAGAGGGAAAGGCTAGGTGGCAGTGTATTGTTAAACTGGTTAAGACTGTGCCAACAGAAACAGATGAATAAGGATAAGTTCAAGAATATGGCAGCAGAGTTGGAAGGATATAATGACTTTCAGAAGGAATGGGAGATTGTGAAATCTAAGATCTGACCATCCTTGGGAGTGGTTTAAAAGGTGGCTTGAGGAAACCGAAGAACCGAGAAACCAAGGTTTCTGAGGATATGACCACAAGTATAAGAGCAAGGATTGGGATGGAGATTGTTAACCTACTCCTCAGGAGAGGGAGAATGTCCCAGAGGTCCACAGAGCACCACATTAAGGATCTAGAACAGATTATAGAATGGGATGGAATAAAACATCATGGAGAAAGTTCCTGAATAATAGCGGCAAAAAGGAGAGCATGGGAACAACAATGTGGAGCAAGAAATAATGTTGCTGCCTCCTCCTCCTCCTGGTCTTTTTGAGAGAGTGTAAGAGGTGTAAATGAGAGAAGGGTGTAGCAAGAAAAACAACCACTTCCAGAAGAGCCACATTTCCATCAGTAGCAGAAAATGGAAAGAGTATGAGATGGAAAGATCGAGAATGAAGCAGAGTTTTCCTTTTACAAAAAGGAAAGGCGCAATGGAATAACACCGAGGAGAGTACAGGACAATAGAGGGCTAGGGCTAAGTCTGATAAGGCTGAGAGCACGGGGAGATGTCGCTAAGAGGTGAAATTTTCATGGCAGTCAACAGCAACTTTGAAATATGGAAATACAAGAAGTGGTACATAAGAGTTTGACACAGAACCAGCTGAATGTAGGATCCAACCTCCAGGGTCTTATGATGGCTGACCAGGGCATGAGTTTGGGGTCAGCAATGGCAGCTTCCTTAGCAGATCACACCAAATACAATGGAGGATCTAGAACTGCAGGCCTCAGGTGGGTCTTGGCCCCAAGGCTTCATTATTCTAAGATGCTGGAAGATAAATCCTTCACAACACTTAATCACAATGTGAGTGCCTGCAAACAGAATCTCTAGTACCTCTGAGCTTCAAGTAGAACCTGAACGCTGATAAAAACGCCCAGGATTTCAAAAAGAAGTAGAGGCGCCACTATTGCTTCTCGTCTCCTGAGCCTTGGGATTTTCGATGGTCTTGGGTTCCCTTCTTCAAAGGTATTTTACTGCCTTGAACTTCCTGAAGATCACGGGATTAGAGATTTAGAGATGGAAGGAATTTTAAGATGACCTAGTTGGATACCTTCATTTAAGAAATAAGAAAACCGAGGCCCAAGGAGATGAAGTGACTTGCTCAAGATGATAAGAGGCAAAGCAAGGACTGAAGTAGGGCTCTTGAAGACTCCAAATGAGGCCCTCTGTCTGCTGAATTGCCCTGCTCTGAATTATCCAAAGTCCTTTATATACCATTTCTTATTGGACCATTATTTCACATCCCATGATTGCCCTCTTTCTGAAGCTTGAGATCCAAGTGCCAGCTCTCCAGGGAATGCAGATCCTGGCTCCGATGGACCTGTTACAGAAAAGCTGTCACTAAGAAACTTTTCTTAAGAAAAACAAGTTAGCAAGCATTTCTAATGATCAGTCATAATCAGGAATGCAACGTGGAAGCCAAGCTTTAGAAGGGAAGGCTGAAAGAGAGCCAAGTCTGTGAAGAGCATCACGGGATGGAATCTAGTTATGGAGGGTCTTATACAGCATTTCCTGTGCGCCAGGCACCATGCCAAACGCTGTACAATGATCTTATTTGATCCTCAGAATAAGCCTGTGAGGTAGGTGCTATCATCAGCCCCATTTTAAAGATGAGGAAATCGAAGCAAAGAGTTGTCTCTGAGGACAAGACCAGACCGAGTTGGTTCTCTTATCCATTTCAGACTCAGGAGGCAGCAAACAGTGGCAGATGGCAACTGGGTCCTTGGACTAAAGGCACTCAGTGCCAGCTCCTTGGCCGCATCCCCGGAGACCAAGGAATGAGACATAGCCATAAAACACAACACGATTCTCTGAATTTTGAAGTCCTTTCCAGGACAAACCTTCCAGCACTTTTATTGCTCAAAGGCCCAGAATTTCCAATAGAGAAGTTGGGCTCTTAGAGATTCCGGCCCCCACGAGGGGGGCCCCTAGTGCTTCTTGCTCCCTAAGGCTCTGTGTCTTTTGTTGAGGAGAGTCCCACTAGGCAGAGGCAACCTATTGCTTATCAATTCTCAATAGAGCGTACCTGTTGTGATGTTCTGTTTAGTGTCCTTGTCCCGTTGGCTGGCAAATCTTCGAGAGTGGGGCAAAGAATCCCACGTTTCATTAGCCTAGAGAGTCTAGCACAAAATCAAGTATAGGTAAACAGCTTGCTTTTCTTATCTGTGAACGGCTTAAAGAAGTTCCACTTTTTTGGTTTCCAGAGCAGTAGGTAGCATTTATTCTCACAGAAAGAAGTAAGCCATTTCAAGGCCTAAAAAACTGTCCTCTCTTTCTCTAAAGCTCACTGAGACCTGAAGCAGAGCAAAGATGGATGCTGAGGAGAAAAGAGAAAGCAAAGCTTTGGCTTTAGTTTTTCCTTTATGCTTTATTGGTGTCTTTTGTTTTTACACAAGTCACTTCACAAGATACCCCTCCTCCCCCCTCCCCACCCCCAGACAAAGACACAAAGGAACAATTCTGCAAGCCCAACACAACCACCGCGTACAAGTGTCTACAGCAATGGCACAACAGTAGTCTTTAGCTTCTTTATGGATAATGATGTTTCAAAATCTGCTTGGGGAACAAGCTTAAGGTCTTTTTAATTCATCAGAATTGAGTTGGTTTTTAGAGTTTTGTTTTTTTTTTTTTAAATTGGATTATGATTGTCGTTCTGTTCATGAGTCTTGCCACCTTCTGTGAATTGCTCAGCAATACCATTCTGCCCCTATACCAGTTGCCGGGTTGCTCCCTAATCTCTGGGTGCCCACTTGGCATGGCCTCTGAACCACTTTTCTGCTACTACAAGTTCCAAGAATATTTTGGTATATTTGGGGGACTCTGTTACTGACTTCCTTGGGGTACCTGCCCAATGGTGGGACTGTTGGGTAAGAGCATTTTGCACACGGAATCCCAAATCGTTTTCTGGTTCGCTGAACCCATCTATACCCTCATCAAGAGTGGAATATATTTGGCTTCTAGGAGCCCTTCCAATATCGACTACTGCCTTCTTTTAACATCTTTGCCACTTCTGATAAATGTGAGGTGAAACCTCAGCATTTCTTGTATTGTTAGTGATTTCGATTGATATAGTTGTCAACTAATTTGCAATTCTTCTTCTGAAAGCTGTTTGGGAGTATCCTTTGGTGAGCACTTCTCAGTGGAATAGTTTTGGGTTCAGTTCTGCCAGTAAAGGCATCACCTGAAGAAAGGGCTTTAGATCTCACAGACAGTGATTTCAGCTCTTCCCTCAAAGAAAACTGGGTCCCTTCTCTTAAAGAAACCTGGGTCCCATCCCTTAAAGAAAACTGGGTTCGACTGTAGCTCAACCCTGAAAGGGGATGGCATGCACTAAGATGGTAAAAAAATGACTGGGTCACAGCACACTTTGACCTGAAAGAGCTTCCCTATGGTCATCTCTTTAAGAAGATACCTGTCTTTCGGTATCTCCAGCGGTTGGCATCGGGCAGTATTTACTCCAAACCTGCCTTGAGGGCCCACAGATTGAAAGAGATATCCGGAGAGGCAGCAGAGGCGTCAGACCCTGGAGCTTCTACTCTCTGATCACTACAGGGACACTTTTAGCTCTCTAAAGAGGATCCCAGAGTGGCCATACCCCAAAAGTAAGCGAGGAAGAAGAATTTAGTCAGGACTTACCGGCTTTTTTCCCTGGCTTTGAAGAGATGGCAATTTTCAGTAACCAAAAATAAGACACGGGTCAGGTCTTACATTTGATACAGGTCCAAAAGTATTCGAGTTCTATTCTAAGAACAAAAGCCTAAGCTACCTAACTCTGTACTGTACATCAATTCCTTCACTACAGCAAACTGGAGACTATTTTTCACAGGGGGGTTCTCCAGGACCTCTAGAAAGCAAATGCCGCTCATGAATTTTCAGGCATTATTTCTTATTGGTACCTCAGCTATATAATATCGGGCTTTGGGTGGAAGCTAAAAAGACATCTAGCCTTGCTTACAAGAAGTACATAATCTAAAGTTACAAAGAAACACACAGGACAACACATGTACCGCTTATGTACAGATGAACTCTTCTCTCTCTTTCTTTTTTTTTTTTTTTGCTGAGGCAATTGGGGCTAAGTGACTTGCCCAGGGTCACACAGCTAGGAAGTGTTAAGTGTCTGAGACCAGATTTGAACTCAGGTCCTCCTGACTTCAGGGCTGGTGCTCTATCCACTGCACCACCTAGCTGCCCCGAACTCTTCTCCTTCTTAATCTCTATGGGCTTTCTGTTTCTGGCCAAGAGAAGGCTTGTGACAAGTATAGAGCTGTACTAACAAGGAGGGCTGGTGCACAGTGTGGCAGCAGAGCAAATGAGGAACCATCCTTGTTTGACAAGAATGATGGATGGCCTCCGTGTAAAATCTGCTTCTTCCCATGGCAAGCAGTAGTATTTCACTCATCCAGGAAGCTCCACGAAGACTGTTCTCCAACGCCACCATGTGGGGTAGAGAAGTTCCCGGGTTCCTGACAGCTGTGCTGGCAGGTCCCATGCCAAGATACAAAAGCTTCTGGTAACAGTCAGTTTTGGTCTGCATGCCCGGAGTCCGAGGACCAGCTTCCCTGCAGCCCTATATAGAGGGGAGCCTGAAAAATACAACTTCTCCTCTCTTTCATTCTTTTTTTTCTGAGGCTTAGTTAAGATTCAGGCTCAATACCTCTCAAGATGGGCTAGCAGCAGAACTGGAACTGCCTTTTAAAATCCCTTTTCTCTCTGCTCCCCTTCCCCTGCTCAACAAATTTCCGATCCCGTCTGATTAACTGAGAACTGCCTAGTCCATTAGGAATTAATCAAAAGAACTCTTTCCTTTTTCTTCTGAGGTTCCAATCTAATTGGAGGGTTTGCTGTTTTTGTGTTTCAAAAGCTTCCATCAGGAAATACGCTTTCTCTTCCTTGGACAGTCCCTACTAAAGGATGAGGAGCTGTTTTTCAGCATAAGATTTCCAAAACCATTTGAAAAAGCACTAAGTGAGAAATTTTCAACAAAGCACAACAGATATGGTATTAAGACAAACCCGGATGGGGAGGGATCACAGAAGTCACAATTCTCCTCTGACAGAGGTGGTTTTGTTCTGTGGGTTCAACCTAAGGACGACAGCGCTTTCTTGGCCTTCTGACACACAGAAGCCAAGATATACTCATTGTTTTTCATGTGTCTCAATGATACCAAGCTCTAGGCTTTCCATTAGGTGGTGTCAGCTGGCATATATAGCTACAGATCCAATCCCGCTCTTTCCTCAGCTGACACTAAGCACAACGTAGGAGACTTGCCCTCTTTTGTGTAGGAGAGGTTTAAAACAGATGCGGAACATCTGCAGAGCCTCCAGGCTCAAATCTCTTTGGACAATATAACTGAGTCCTCCGATGACCCCACAGAGCAACAGAAAGCTGAGTTGTTCTACAAGTTACAGGCCAAAGCCAGTGACAGAGGTGGGCCTCAGTGACCAGGCTAACAGGGCTGGCCTGCTAATCATAGGATTCACTGCAAGCTGACCCCTGGCCCCAGCATCTTCTACTTATCAGTATGGATGTTTCTACGAAAGCAAAAGGGTTATACAAAGACAGAAACAAGATAAATTCAACAGGCAACAGAAACACAGTGAGCTGTGAATGCAATCACATTTCCACCTTCATGTTATCCTCAGCCCAGAGGATGCATCCAAAGTTTGCATGCATGGAGCTTGCCAGTGTGAAGATTACAAAGAACTAGCAGCCAAGTTGCCCTTATTTCTCCAGGAGCGAGTCCAGCTGTTCCTGCAAGGAGCTGAGCTGCAAAGGAGAAGTGAAGAAACATTTCATCTGTAAATCTAGGTTCACTTACGTGATGCAGAACTCAGGCTTGCAGGAAAAAAACAGAACAATCATCATTTAGCATTTATCCGGTCTCTTTCATTTCTCACCAGGGATAAAAATGGTGCCCCAATGAAGAGTCCACCTACAAAAGGCTGCATTAACCCCAGGGAGAATGTTGCCCTTGATTACTTAAAGCACATAAAAGCAAGTTTCTAAAGGTGGCAGTGAAAGGAGTGCTGGAAGAGAGCTAGAAGGGAGTGTTAGAAGAGTGCTAGAAGGGAGTGCTAGCAGGGAGCTAGAAGAGTGCTAAAAGTATGCTCAAAGAGAGTTAGAAAAGAGTGTTAAAGCGTTTTCTGTGAATATTTCCATGCATTTTGTTTTCCTTCTTAGGTTGTTTTTTTCTTCTTCTCTTTCTAGATCTGATGCTTCTTGTGCAGTAAGATAACTGTATAAATATGTATACATGTATTGTATTTGTCATATAATTTATCCTATTTAGCATGTATTAGATTACCTGTCATCTAGGGCTGGGGGGTGGGGGAAGGAGGGGAAAAGCTTGGGAAAAAAAATTTTTTGCAAAGGTCACTGTTGAAAGGTCACTCATATGTTTTGTAAATAAAAAGCTTTATATAAACAAAAAATCAAAGAGTGTTAAAGGAGAATGCTAGAAGAGTGCTGGAAGAGCTAGAAGAGTGCTGGAAGACAGTGCTAGAAGGGTACTGGAAGAGAGTTAGACAGGAGTGCTAGAGGAGAATGCTAGAAGACTGCTAGAAGGAAGAGCTAGAAGATTGTTAGAAGGGTGCTGGAAGACCACACTTTCTGCAGGGGAACAGGAGATGGGGCAGTGGCAGCCACAGGGCCAAACCAGGAGACAAGACACAATCAGGGTCCCTCCACTGCCTCTCACTTCTCTTTGCAAGGCTGTGGGGAGCATGAAGAAGAGATCATGGTCCTGCCTGCGCTATCTGACTTGTCACCAGCTCAGAATGCAGGGCCTCGCTTCTGGCTTGCCTGAAATTTATTTGATGTTTTGATTTTATTATACAGACATCTCAACAGTGCTAATAAGAGCTCACGTTTCCAGAAATGCTTTCTATATAAGAGCTTGGGTGAGCCTTACAACGTCCCTGTGAGACAGGTGTTATAATTATTCCCATTTTACAGATAAAGAAAATGAGGCTAAGAGACTTGCTCCGTCACAAAATCTCTGAGGTAGAAACCAAAGTGAGCCCTTCTTGAAGCCCAGTGCCCGAGCTATTCTGCCATGCTGACGTAGGAATGAAAAGTACTGCCTCTGAGACAAGGATTTTTGAAAATACTATCTGATATCCCTGTACCTAATATTGACTTTTACCTTATGATATTCAAACAGGGGAAACACTGCCTTGCACAAGCGTGGCTACACGTGCCACCTACTGGAAGATAGCCATAGAGGGTCTTTAGCTACCTGTACTGTAAGCGCCAATCAGTGGCCGCGATGCCAAGCTGTGGCTTTTGTCCGGAGAGTTCGGCCACGTCACCTTCTATCACTTCTCTGCAGACAACTCGGACTCCAAGATCTTCAGGCTCATCCCTTTTCCTGAACTCCAGCACCTCATTACCAAGCTGGCCAACTAGTTCAACTGGGCACGACAGGACTCTCCCTCTCAAACCGTACCCTCCCCAAAGCAGCCATTCCCCTTTCAGCTTTCTGTCATCGCTGTCACTGCTCTCCTAGGCACAGAGGCTGGATGGAAATCTGAGTTAATGTTTGCAGGCCCACACCCTTATGCATAACCTTGGCACAGCCACCTGCCCAGTGCTGCTGCCCCTAGCTTTGGAAGACTTCTTCTGTCCATTTCCTTCTTTCCATTCCCTATTAGCTCAGGCCAGCCTCTTAACTGGTCTCTCCACCTTCTGATCCTTCCCTTCCCAACACTTTGATTAAACTGTGGCGACATAAAGTGGCCTCCCTGCTCAGAAGCTTCCAACTTCTCCTGGCAGCCTAATTCAGTCCAAACTCCTCAGTCTGACATTCAAAGCCAGGCAAATTCTGACTCCAACCTCTCTGAGCAGCTACTCCCCAACACACACACTATACACACACCAAAATGGACCAGGCTTTGCTCAACTCTAACTGACCCCTTAATGACTTCTCCATCTCTGGGCCCCAAAACTACTGTTACTGCTGCCACCTCTTCCCCCTCGCTCCCCCATTCCTACAATATAATCCTCATCCAAGCCACTGGTCTTCCAGGCCCAGTACAAATGCCACTCCCTCCAGGAAGCTCATGTGCTTACTTAATTGCTTTTTTTGGTTGTAAATTGGAACGAAACTATTACCTGAAAAAGGCTGAATCATTGCAAGGCCACTAAGAAGCTCTCCCAAGCCCCAGACCTCCATGGAGTTTTAAATCTCTTTTCCTCTCCCAAGGCCCCATCGCACTTGGCTTTTTTAATCCAATCCAACAAATATTTGTTAAGTACCTACTATGTGCAAGACACTGCAAAGTGCTATAGATATGGAGAGAAACAACAGAATTTGAGGAGCTTATGTTCCATAGGAGAGGTTGGAGGATGGAGAAGAATATATTTGAAAAGGTCCATAAAAACAGTATAAGGGAGAGAATACTAAAACCTCAAGAGTTCAAAAAAGGCTTCCTACAGGACAGGGATTCTTCACCGGAGATAGCTGTCAGGGCACCCATGAATTTGAATGGGAAAAACATAATTGGTTCCCTTTGCAATATGAGATGTTTTGTTTTATGATCATTTCGAGAGGGAGCCCATAGGCTTCCCTGGATTGCCAAAGGGGTCCACAACAAAAAAGGTGAAGACGCCCTGCTCTAGGTCGTGGCACTTGCATTGAATCTTAAAGGAACCTCCCAATACCAAGAAGCGGAGAAGAGGGGAAGAAAGGCCAAGCATGGGGCACAGACTCTGCAGAGGGAAAAAAGTGGGAAAGTGTTCAGTCTGGTTGAAGTAAGTAAGGAGAGTGTGAAGGAGAGTACTATGAAATCGATCTGGAAAGGTATTCTGGAGGCAAACTCCGAAAGGCCCCAACTGCCAACGGGAAGAATCTGTATTTTATTCTACAGGTAACAGTGAGCCACGGCAAACCCTTGAGCAGGGGAATGCCATGGTCAGACGGGTCCTCAAGGAAGATTATTTTGGCAACTGTGGGGAGGGTAGCTTGAAGAGGGAGTGAGGCAGGGAGACAAATTAAGAGATCACTGTAACAGTCAAGGAAGGTTGTAGTAAGGACCTAACTTAGGCCAGTGCTCCTCTGAGAGGAAAGAAGGGGACAGATGCAAGGTGGGTAGTCTTCAGGTAGAAATGACAAGATTTAGCACCTGACTAGAGGGTACTTGAACCTGGACGGAGAACTGTGTGACTTGATGAAAGACACGGTTGAATGAGTTCTTCATGATCCACAGGAAAAAGGGATACAGCCTGTAATGAATTGTGAAAACCAGTCTAACCCAAGAATTCACCCTAGCCAGGTCCACACAGAGCTCTTTCAAAATGCCACCAACAGTCCAAGGACGCAGCTACATGGAGAAATAGCCAGTAGCCCTCGTCCACACGGTTACCTGTTCCTCAGACTGGTTCCACACCATCCACCACTGATACACCTCCCTTTCTGCCATCTTACTCAGGGAGGATTGGGCCACTGTGGGTTCTTGCCCATTCCAATGGGGTCAGACGGTCAAAATGAGATGGGGAGCAATGGCATGCTGATGGAGGCTTCCCTTCTTGGTCACAGAGCATCTCCTTACCTGCTGCTTTTCTTCTTCTTCCTGCTGTTTGAGCTCATCCAGCACGGCCTGAAGACGGGTCTGCAAAATAAGTGACAGAAGCAATGAATGCTGGGCTTCACCAATGAAGAGACAATAACAAAGGGAGACAAAGAGCTCTTCAAGCAGTAAGTCAAGCAGAAACCCTGGGGTACAACAAAAGCTCTCTTCCCATCGATTTAGTGTTTTTAAACCACACTCCCTACTGTAGCTCTTTACTCTGAATGCCCTACAAAACATCCTTTTTTTCCTCTAAATGAATGGTTATATAACAAATGCCTTCAGATGGACTATTAACCCTTTTCTTTTCTTTTTCCCTGAGGCAATTGGGGTTAAGTGACATGCCCAGGGTCACACAGCCAGGAAGTATTAAGTGTCTGAGGCCAGATCTGAACTCAGGTCTTCGTGACTTCAGGGCTGGGGCTCCATCCACTACACCTAGCTGCCCCTATTAACCCATTTCTAATTGGGCATCAGAACCACTGTAATCCTTTGGCTGCCTTGAATCTTGAAATAAAATGGACAGAGTTTAACAGAAATTCCCATGCGATCTCATGCTGGCCCTTCATCCTGGTGAAATCTTATCATTCTTTAATATTTTTATTAAGCAGAGGTTTTCAAAGTGTGGTCTGGGAAGCCCTGCAGGACACTGAGAGCCTTGAGGGGATCTCTGAGATCAAAACAATTTTCATTATAATGCGAAGATTTGGAATTTCTAATATGGTATGTATGCAATGATTGCCAAGAGAAGAAGGTGGCACATATAGGCATTTTTTTAAAAGACCACAGTCCTCTTCTGTGGATATGGTAAATGGAAACTGACTGAAAATCAGGATTCTTCAACTAAAGTTAAATCATTGCTGATTAATCCCTGCTTTTTAGATTCACACATGGCATTTAACACAAATACATCTTAAGCCAGTTGGCTCCTTCCCCTAGAATGGTCATATTGATACTCAAAATGCCTTTTAAAAAATTTTTTTTCTGGATGAGGCAACTGGGGTTAAGTGACTTGCCCAGGGTCACACAGCCAGGAAGTGTTAAGTGTCTGAGACCAGATTTGAATTCAGGTCCTCCTGACTTCAGGGCTGGTGTTCTATCCACTATGCCACCTAGCTGCCCCTCAAAATACTTTTTTAGATTTTAGGTGTGTCCCAATTATAGAGAAAACGATGGAGGGTGGATAAGGGTCTGAAGGACAGATTTCAGGGTAATTTGGAGTTAACATTGCCAGAATTGCTGTAGAAGGAAACAGATGAGAATCAGGAAAGGGAACTAAACTGAGGGGAAGAAATCCCTATTCAATACATACAGTATATAAATGACTTGCAAATTACTAGTCACTGAAAAACAGACACTTTCAGAACCATGGTCAGGAGAGAACTCAATTAATTTCTAACTATTAAGCTATTATGACTATATTTAACTATCATAACTAGTTAATTCCTTAATTAAATTAATTCCTTAATTAAGGAATAGAGGTGATTCTTAAGGACAAAAGAGATCTTTTCAACTATGTAAAATTGAAAAATTTTTGCACAGAATATATAACAAAAATAAGAGAAGCAAATATTAAGTGGGGGAAAATAAAGAACTAGAAACAAAGTGAGTGCCCTAAGTTGGGGAATGCTGAACAAATTGTGGTTTCGGAAAGGTGAAGGAATATTACTATATGTAGCAAGGAATGACAGTTTTCTGTGATTTTGGGACCATGAAGATTTCAAAGAAATATGGGAAGATCCATGTGAATTAAGACAGCTCCAAAAGAACAAAGCCACTGACAACAATATAAATAAAATGATCACTCAAAGTAAGCTATGCTGAACAAATAAAAAACCAACAATGACGCCCCTCCCCAAAAAAACAGGCTTGAAATAAACATTCGAGAGGGGTGGTGGGTGGAGAGGATGGAGCAGAGAGGAAAAAAGCACCATTAATTTAGAAGAGGTGTTTATTTTCAGAAATGACTAGTGATGTGTATAATTTTTGTAAACGAGAGAATTCGGCCTCAATTTAATTCAACAATTAATGAGAGCTACTTGGTAAAAAGATGTTGGGTAAACAAAAGCAAAAAGGAAAAAGAAAGAAGAAAAGAAGCAGCAGCTTCACTTCTGGAGGAACTGATGAGCAAATAGAGGAAAATATGAGAGGCGGGCAAAAGTGCCGCCACCTAGAGGCACAACTCACCTTGAGGGCCAGATTTTCCACTTTGAAGATGAGATCCTCCTGGCGTTTTGCTCTGTCCAGAGTCTCCTGGTGCTTTCCCTTCATCTCATCAATCTGCTTCTGGAGTCCTAAAACTAAGAGAAAGTTGTTTCCCTTTATTCTATTCTACATCAGTAGTAGAGCATGATCATGACCTGCTAGCTTTGCCACACACTTGATTAAGTTGCTGGTACTCATCTGGGTGCCCCCAACACCAGCCCCTCACGCTTAGGACTTACCAAGGTCATTTGTTTTCTCATCTTCTTGGCGCTGCTCATCAGATTCATCAAGTGTGCTTTGTGAGGGTCTGTCCAGGTCTTCCTCGGTGTCAAGGATGTTTAAATCTTCATCATCATGGTGATCTTGGTCATCATCATCATCACTGCTGCTGCTGATGTCATTAAATATCTCTCGAAGCTCATCATGTTCTGTTAGTGTGAAGTAAGAGGAAACAGCAAATAAATGCAATGTTTCACACATCTTCCACTAGTGTGTAAGCCACTGTGCTCAGTGGACAAGGTGTTCTCACAAAGGAGAGTTAGGAAAAGTCCTCTTCACACATTAAGTAATTGAGGATTAAGAATACTAATCCCCAAACAAAGAGCAAGTCACTAAGAAAGGTCTGATGGGAGGTCCAGGAATCCTTTGCAAACAAGAACCTACAGGTTTCTGGAAGCTGCTTAACCAACAGTCAGAAACTCATCTCCAGCAAAGCTCTGCCTAGGGGAATGCAGTACCTGATGAGCTATGGCCCTGCTTATGGCCGCTTATTCCTGGAGAGATGTCCAGGCTGGCCAGGGAACCATGGTTATCGTTGTCCTTTGTTTCATCTTCAGCAATGACTTCCCATCCTGAAAACAGGTGCAATGAAGGAAAAGGCAAAAGAAGGGGAGAGAATACAAGATCTCTAAAGAGTTTCTAAGTCAAGCATTACTTAATTAGGTCTGACCTGAGTCAGACCTATACTATACTACACTTCTTAGTAAAACAGAATGCACCAATAGCGGTTAACAGAGGCTCCCCCCACAAGCACAAATCAAATCTGATTATCCGGGTTTCGGCTAGCTAAATGAAAAAAAAAAACAAGTTTATAGGCCCAGAGAATCTCCCCGGCTTCAAAATTTGGCATTTCAAAGGATACGAGTACTGACAGCTTCAGCATCTGTACTCAGCAGTCTTTTGACTTCCTTTTCCACGTCTGGAGATTCAATATACTGGGCCAGAAGAGACAAAAGAACAGTAACAGCATTAAATGCCCCGTGGTGGCAAGGGAAGAGCCTGCTCTTACAGGAAGAGTCACCAGAAAGACCAGTATTCTTCAGCAGCAAGAAATGAAGTCTTTTTCCAGCCCCTGGACTTGCAAAGGATATGGGAGCTTTCCTCCAGGAAACATGAATTGAGAAGCTTACTTTTTTTTCCATCTTAAAATCTGATGGCAGTTTTGATTCTAAGGATCCTCCCCTTTAAGTCTAGCTATTATTAAACATTTGCAATAAGAGCCTGCACCCTTCTTAGCTACTGAGAAATGAATTGGCTTGAAGATTCCAATTCCCAGATTTCTTTTCCTTGCAGCTTTGTTATTTTTTGCTGTTCAGCTGTTTCAGTCCTGTCTGATTCTTTTGTGACCCCAATTTGGGGTTTTGAGGGTAAAATACTACAGTAGTCTGCCATTTCCTTCTACAGCTTATTTTATAGATGAGGAACTGAGGCAAACAAGGTTAAGTGACTTGCCCCTGCCCAGGGTCACACTGGGACACAGTGTCTGAGGCAGGATTTGAACTCATGAATATGAGTCTTCTTGACTCCAGGCTCAATACTCTATCCACTGTGCCACCTAGCTGCCCATCTTTATTAGAAATGTTCTCATAGATATATTGTTGGTGGAACTGTGAACTATTCCAACCATTCTGGAGAGCAATTTGGAACTATGCTCAAAAAGTTATCAAACTGTGCATACCCTTTGACCCACCAGTGTTTTTACTGGGCCTATATCCCAAAAAGATCTTAAAGGAGGGAAAGGGCCCCACATGTGCAAAAATGTTTGTGGCAGCCCTTTTTGTAGTGGCTAGAAACTGGAAACTGAATGGATGCCCATCAATTGGATAATGGCTGAATAAATTATGGTATATGAACGTTATGGAATATTATTGTTCTATAAGAAACGACCAACAGGATGATTTCAGAGAGGCCTGGAAAGACGTACATGAACTGACGCTGAGTGAAGTGAGCAGAACCAGGAGATCATTATACACAGCAACAAGACTATACGATGATCAATTCTGATGGACATGGCTCTCTTCAACAATGAGGTGATTCAAACCAGTTCCTATTGTTCAGCGATGAAGAAAGTCATATACATCCAGAGAGAGGCCTGTGGGAACTGAGTGTGGACCACAACATAGCATTTTAATGTTTTCTGTGAATGTTTGTTTGCATTTTGTATTCCTTCTTAGGTTGTTTTTTTTCTTTCTAGATCTGATTTTTCTTGTGCAACAAGATAACTGTATAGGTATGTATACACATATGGGATTTATCATATATTTTAACATATTTAACATATATTAGATTACTTGCCATCTAGGGGAGGGGGTGGGGAGAAGGAGGGAAAAATTTGGAACCGAAAATTTTGCAAAGGTCAATGTAGAAAAATTACTCATATGTTCTGTAAATAAAAAGCTTTTATAAACAAAAAATGAAATAAAAGGGCACTGAAAAAAAAAGAAACGTTCTTATAAAAAACAAGTCTTATCTGCATGTTCTCCCTAGAATCTTATTTTAAGCAATTATCTCCAGAATAACCAAGATGCCAAGCCACAAATTGAAACGAGGATCTCAAAAGGAAGACTCAGTAACAGCACACAACTGTCTTTAGCAGGTTATCAGTGGCTTCCTTTAGAATCTATAAGAATGAGGCAGTTGGAAATAGGAGATAGTCTGTCTATGGATGCTATGCTCAGTCCAGAGCTGACTGTGAGACCACGTTGTGGTACCTTCCGTGTGTAAATCTCACAGTCCAAAGTGTTATGTAAACCTCCAAAAAGTACTCTAGCCAGAGCTTCTCTTGATACCTTTGCCCATCTTCACCCACTAAGGCCACCTGGCCTAGGAACTTACCTTCTTCTTGGCCGTCTTCCGGAACCTTCTCTTTCTGACATTCTTTAGTGGCAGAGTGACTAAAACAAAATAAAGTAACACGGATCAGTCTAATTGTTGCTTAGACAACAGTTTAAACAGATTTGATTAAAAGAAAACTCACCCTACAGAACCTATCCAAGAAGTAACAAGCAGATTATGAAATTACAGCACTTGGCAGAAGGCTACTGTATTTAAGAGGCAGACGCTAGGATTCAAAGTCATAGGTTCAAGCTCAGGCCCTTTTAAAACTCGGGCTAACAGCCTAAATGGGCTTAGGCTTGGGGTAGATGTCTGAGTCACTATCAAGGATTCAGGAGGTATAACAAGGGGACTAGAGCAAGAAAAAGATTTCTCACTTACTGCCATGGTTCCAGATAAATTTCTTCTCTCTGTCCTTATCTTTTTTCTTGTTTAGTTTTGGATCATTACTGGCAACTGGTTCTTCCAGAGGTGGATAAAGATCACCATCCACAGTACTCACAAGCATCTATAAGCAGCACCCCCCCCCAAAAAAAAATTAGAAAAGCTGTTTTGACTTAGACATCAGGTGTTGATTTTAACAAAGGACCAGAACCCTTCACACCAAAAAGACACCTAAATGTAAAAGGTTACATAAAAAAAACCCTCAAGGAAAATGAAGAGGTATCTTTCACAATTGCAGCTAAGGGGAGCATTCTTAAGCAAGCAAGGTAGAAGTGATCATAAAAGATGAAATAGAAAAGTTCGATGATATACAATTTTGAAAGTTTTTTTTTTTGTGAACAATATCAATACGATTTAGCATAAGAAGAGAAATGGTCAATTGGGAAAATCAACTGAATCAAAGATCATGGATAAAAATCTGATATCCGAGCTATATAGGGAATTACCAGAGACCAAGAGCCATTCCCTCAAATAGTAAACAAAGGCTATAAACAAACATTTATCAAGAGAATTCAAAATATTAGCAACCATATGAAAGACTGTTCCAAATTATTAATAATTTGAGTCAGTGAACATTTGTTAAGTATGTATTATGTGCCAGGTGCTGTGCTAAACAAGAGACACCAAAAAGACAAAAACTCAACCGCCCCTGATCTAAAGGAACTTATATGCTTTTGGAAAGAAGCAACACGTGTAAAAAGAAAACTAAATACAAAATATGTTCAAAATAATTTCTAGAGGGAAGGGTGTTAATAACTGGCAGAGATCAAACAGACCTCCTATTGAGAAGGCACTTGAACTCTGCTTTTGCTGGAGGGCCCCTTCCACTATAACCACAGTGATTCATTTCTTAGTGTCTGGTGTGTGCTTGCTTTCTTTTTTTTCTTTTCTTTTTTTTTGCTGAGACAACTGGGGTTAAGTGATTTGCCCAGGGTCACACAGCTAGGAAGTGTTAAGTGTCGGAGACCAGATTTGAATTCAGATTCTCTTGACTTCAGAGCTGGTGCTCTATTCACTGTGCCACTTAGCTGCCCCTGGTGTGTGCTTTCTAAGACTTTTTATGATGTGTATTACAATGTTTCTCCACATTTTCTAACCATGCCATCCTTCCATTGAAGAATGTAAATTAATTGGTATTGCTTGCCATAAAACAAATATACAGGTATACACACATTTTTACATAGGTTTATTAGCAATCAGGGTCTTCTTCTCCCCATGGTAGGACCTCTGGGTACTGTAAGCTTATTTCCCACTCCCCTACAGAAAATGGCTTAACATTCATATGCGGAATCTCAGGGGAAAAACAAGCATCCCGAGCAGAAGGCTTTGGTTCTCACTTGAGAGAACAATCCAAGGCCATTCTCCTGGCACTGGCTAGAACTCCCTGGGAACACTCATGCCTAAATTAATTGGCTATTTCCCCCATCTCCCTACGAAACTTTAATTGTTTTTGGATTTCTTTTCTTCCACCCTCCCCAAACCACCTTTTTTTCCCCTATGGTTTCAAAGGTAAATATCTACCTGAACCCACAATACTGGGATCACAGATAAAATTCACCACATCTCTCTTGTTAACAGAACTCAAATAAATGAGGGAATATTCGGATCCTACACTGTCACTTTATCAAATAAAGATCCCAAACCAGAGATCTGGAAACGGAGATAGCACGTAACAGCTTGCTCCTTACCAGTCACCATAGCAAAACCTGAGAAGGCATCTTGGGAGTTAGCCTCCCACACCACCAAAATGGATGTGGATTTGCTGGATCATAACACCCCCCCTCAATCTCAAAGAAATCAAAGTTGGACAGGTAAGTCTAGTATGTGGGGTTTCTCTTTTGCTTTCCCCAGTTTAGATATTGAGTTGTCACAAAATCATTCATATGGAATGAGTCTTTGAAGTCCGTGTAGGAACTGAAATGAATGGGAGAAAGGGATTAAGCTTCCTCATTTTAAAACTCCTTCAACTCACAAAAGGCTATAATGAGTTTTGAAGGGAGCTATGGATTCTCATAAGGTAGAGGTAAGAAGGGAGCACATTTTAGGCATGGAGTAAAGTCTACGTAATGCCAATGTCAGTTTGTCTGGGATGCAAAGCAGATGAAGGAAAACGAAAAAAGCCTGGAAGAAGGGTAGTCTGGAGCCAGACTAAAAGGTTCCAAAAGTCAGCTTTGTACTTTAAACTAGAAGCAAGAGGGAACCACTAAAATTTCTTGAGAAATGACAATGTGCTTTAGAAACAGCAATTTGTGAAACTTAATGCTATAAAATGTAAATGTTGAAGGTTGGCCTTAAAGAGATATGAGAAACAATCTCTCTTTTCTTTGCAGAGAAGTGAGGGGACTATGAAAGTGGACTAACAATAATAACAATAGCTAATGTTTAAAATCTGCACAACACTTTCCAGATGTCATCTCATCTGGAACACTTCAGCTAAGGTCAGAAGCAGACAGGGTTAGAGAAAATGTATTTACAGAAAAAAGGTCCAGGAGAAAGTCCTTGGGCCATCACCCATGTAAAGGATGACATAAGGACATGGTGCAACAAAGGAAACCGAGAAGGAATGTCCAAAGGTCAAAAAAGAGAAAAAGCAGTCAGTTTTGGCAATTAATACAGCACTGTAACCTTGGAAAGATTAGAACTCATGTTGCAAAATGAGACAGTAGTAAGATACTGACAACAAGGAGGATAGCCTGAGGGGAGGAAAGGAGAGGTTCAAGTAACAAGTTTTTAGACAGAGGACGGGGAGATCTGGGAATGTTTCTAAGCAAAAAGGAAGGAATCAGCAGATAGGAGAGAATACATTTTCTTCCAAGATTAGAGGAAAGGAGGAGTGGAGGATGTTGTGGGAAAAGATTTGGAGCAAGGACGAATTCACAGTTGAGAAATGTAAATGGAAACAACTTTGAGATTTCACCTTGTACCCAGAAAATTGAAAAGATGCCAAAAGACCTAAGTAATCAATGCTAGAGAGACTAGAGTAAGACACAGACACTAATATACTCTGGTAGATTTGTGAATTAGTTCAACCATTCTAGATATCAATTCAGGATTATATAAGAAAAACCATTATGTACCCTTTGCCAATCAGACATACCCCCAAGGGCATAAAAAACAAAAAGGTATACTGCATGCCAAAAAATTCATAGTGGGACTTTTTGAAATGGAATCAACAAGCATTTTTTAAACACCTATGTATCAAACATGGTGCTAAATGCTCAAAACATTTTGGATTTCTTTTCTCCGCTGGTTAAAGAATAGCTGAACAAACAGGGGTATCTGAATGTAAAGAAATAGTACTACACTCTAAAAATTTTAGCAAAAATTTCAGATTCATATGAACTGAAGCAGAACAAAGTTAGCAGAACCAGGAAAACAACATACACAAAGACTACAATAATGTAAAAAGAAAAAGCACAACAAAATAAAGCTAAACCTTTATAATTATAACAACAAATTTTGGCTCCTGAAAAGAGATGAAATGTAAAGTGCCCCTAACAAGGTGGGGGAGAGAAATAGGACAGCTGAAGCAGAAAGTTGTATACACTATCAGATGTGGCCATGGCAATTGATCTTGCTTAACTGTTTTTCTGTTGCATGGAAAAGCTCAGAGGGTGTGGGAGTTGGGAATATGTATCCAGAAAAGACTCAGAAGGGAAAACAAAAGGCAGTAGTATAACTTTACAAAAGATCAGAAGGCAATGTACTTGGCATTTTCCTGTAGTCACTTTACCAGGAGGTAGCACTACAAATATAGAATCTAGCAAATGGCTTTTTGGAGGTAGCCTACTTGCCACTGTAGAGGAGGAAGTATGTTGGAAAACAGATCCCAGCATTTTGGTTTACAAAGAAAACAAGAAATCAACAGCAGAGATGATGACTAAAAACCAGTCTATATACCTGTATGGTCAACTGCAGGTTGCTTCAACAGAAGGAGCCAGAGAAGACCCCAGCTGCTTCTAACTTTCAATTAATGAATCACTACAAATGACAAAAGGTTCAACACTCCACAAGCTGTTTACATGACAAAGGTAATGGGAAGGAACAGGTAAATCTCAAAACACCAAAATGAAGCATGAAATCTCATCCTTGTGTCGTTAGCCTAGAAATCAGTGATAGCAAGTGGTCAGTCCCCAAATACAATGGAATGAGTGAAAGACCTGAGAACTACTGAGTATTAGGAAAGACCATTCCATTCATACCTGGCAAATATCTGCAGTCTTGTAAAAGGTTTTCTTGTCAATAGTTTTTAAGCTTCCAATAACACAAGGCAGATCAACCAGCTTAGAGGCTAATGGGACACGATCCACACGCACAATTCCATGACGTCCGTCAGCTAAGGACAGATACATAAAAGTTTAATCCTGACATCTTTTCAATGAATTGGAAGCCTCCTAGGGCCACAGTAATAAGGAACTTCATAGTGGCAAGGATGGGGGGGAGGTAGTATGTGCACAAACCTGTGTGGGGGTGTGTGTGTGCCTGTGTGTGCATTGCATTTTATTGGGAATGCTGTCATTTATTTTAACAGTAAACTGTTAAGAATCATGTTATGTAACCTGTAACTTCTAAGAAAAAATGCCAGGTGACATTCACAACTCCCAGCTCTACTAGGGGTTGCTGAATTTCCCAATTAAAGGTTGAAGACTGAATAGTTTGGTGAAGCTGTGGTTTTCTGTAGGAAATTTTATATTAATGTAACTGCTGTATTTCTGTGTTATTCTAAGTGGTTTATTCCACTCATTCAAACTAATCAAGGCTTTTTTGAATTTAGAATATTTATCACCACAGGGAGAGATCATTGCAGTTATGTATTTTGTACAAAGAAAAAAACCAAGAAGGGTGAATATATCAGATAGGAGACAGTGAACATTACCGGTCTGATCTTCGGGATTCAATCTCTGAACACTCCCATAGGTACCGTGTACACAGATTAACTCCCCCAGTTTTTAGCTATGTTGTTCCTTGGATGGTTTCAGAGAAACCTGGGAAAACTCATAGGAATGAAGTGATCAGATCCAGGAGCACAATACATGAACATAGCAATGATACCATAAAGACGATTTTGAAAGACTCAGGAACTCTGGTCAATGCAACAACCAACTGCAGTTCCTGATGAAACATGCTGCCCATATCCAGAGACACAGAGAGAGCTGATGAACTCAAGAATGCAGAGTGAAGTGCAGCTCTCCAGACACAGTCAGTGTGGGAATTTGCTTTACTGACTTACATGTTTGTAACAGATTTTGCTTTTTTTTTTTGGCTTTCCCAATGGTGGAGTGGGGGGAAAGGGAGAAGGAACAAATGCTAACCTGAAAAATAAAACTGAGTTTAAAGAAATAAGATACTGCCAACTCACTTACCATAAGGGACAGAAAGGACCATGAAGAAGATATGGATTGGACTACTTACGATGTAATTCGATGGTTAATTTGTCTTTCAGGCTGACATTTCCAGATTGTACTGCCCTTCTCACAGTGGAAGCATATTCCTGAAAAGAAAACAAAAACAAAACCAAAAACATATAAGACCGATTGCATGCATACCAAATGACAGAAGAGATGCACCAGGGAAATTCTGCTCTTCAATTCAACCCTAAACCAGTTTCTGGATAGACATATAGAGACAGCAACTACTTGGCATTCAATAGAACCATTTCTGCCATTTATTAAGATGTCTAAGTCAACCCAGTACTCAGGCTGACCTTCATTCCAGGAGCTCCAATTAAGGAACTCCTCCCTCCTCTAGGTTCTAGGTATTCCCTACCAACTCTCAGTTGTAACTGCTAAAAGTCAGGAAAGGGTTTGATTTGCAAATATTCTAGATATACAAACTGACCACAAGGTGGAAGAAGACTCCATTTTAATCCACCCAACGGCAGTATAATACGTGCCATTTCCCATTAGATGCCACTTTTTTGGTCCATTTCAAAGTTCGAATACAGATAAAGAGGCCCTAAAAGAGTATTCAAAAGGACTGTTCTTTCCATTCCTCAGTGGCATTCAGGCTTCAACAGCCCAACATACTTTAATGTCCATGGAGGAGTGCTATATGTGGTATACTACTAATTCAACCCTCAACCTCCTTATATGTACCCAATTATACAAAACAAAACAAGCTCGGAGTCCAGCTGAAAAAAGCACTACCAACTATAGTATTACAGGGCAATATAGAAAGAGAATAAAATTTAGAGTCACAGATATTGAGAGGATATCATTGTACTAATCACTTAATAACTATGGAACCTTGGGCAACTCACTTTGCTCCTCTGCCTGGATCTCGGTTCATTCATTTATAAAACTGTAGAACTGAACTAGAAGGTCTCTAGTACTAGAGAGCACTTTTAGCTCTAAATCTAATTCAATTCAATAAAGATTGATTTTTCTATAATGCACTGTAAAAGGCAGTGAAGACACAAAGATCATGACAGTTGATGGAGTCTATTCAAGATTATTATTATTTGAAAAAATGGCTCTCAAAAGCAAATAGACATGAACAAGGGAAAAGAGAACTTCAATGAAGAAGATACACAAGTAACTATTACTATATTTGGGTCCTTAATGACTGATTTCCTCTTAAATAATGGTTTTCTATGTGTCATCTGACAACTAAACAGAATTCTCATGTGTGTTTGTCTAAAGTAACACAGTGTAAGTAAAAGCCACTCAAACTCAACCTTTAGTCGTTGTTTGTTCTAATCTTCTAGGGTTCCTTACCGGAGGCAGACGCAATATAAATTGGCTCTCCAGCTCATGGGGAGGATCCTCTTTGTTCTTGCTCATCTTTTGTTCTTGATTTCAAAGGGGAAAAACCAAAATCATAAAGAGTCAGTGAAAACCCCTTTTGTTTCTTTCAATTGTTGACCAAAGATTATATTTACAAATATAAGCTGTTTTATAAGCACTCTAATGAGCACCAATGCCAGCATGATATGTATATACAGCTCAGAAACACTTTATTACATACTTATCTCTCTTCTTTAAGGGGCCCACTAGGTGATGCAGTGGATAACAGTGTTGGGCATGGAGTCAAGAAGACTCATATTTCCTGAATTCAAATCTAGTCTCAAGATACTTCCTAGCTGTAGTAACATGGGTAAGTTACTTCCCCCTGTTTGCCTCAGTTTCCTCACATATAAAATAAGCTGGAGAAGGAAATGGAAAACCACAGCAGTATCTTGGCCAAGAAAAGCACAAATGGGGTCACAAAGAGTAGGACACAACTGAAATGAGTGAATAGTTCTTCTCTACATACAAACTGTTTAGATTTCCAAAGAGAATTTAAGTTACACAATATAATTTCTTTTGAGATCAACTAAATATATTTCATAAAATAAAAGCTATCAGCAATTGCATTCTACATTCTCATGCAAAGAATAGTCTAACAAAAAGAGTATTCATTCTCTTCCTCCCTCCCCTTAAGAGAAACGATGTCTTCTGCAAAAATCACAAACAAAAAAGGAAATAAAGTGAGGACTGCAGTCAACACTAAAAACCTTTGGAGTAGTTAGTGCTCTATGATGTTTTGAGGAAAATATAATTAAATTTTCCATTATCTGTTCACTTCTCTGGGTTGAAACAAGCTTACGCATTTATATGGAAAACAGGCAGCTTCTTGTGATTATAATAATTAGTTTGTCTACCAGGTCTATTTCACCTTCAAGATGTGCTGAAAGTTATGGTTCAGTTCTTGTGAAGTCATGGCATTAGACTTTCTGCCTTCTAAGCTAATAACGATAACTACTTAATGGTGAGTGTTCAGTTTGTTGATGACTGAAAATTTTATTAAACATTGATATTCCTTAAAAAAAAAGATGGGCTTAGTTTCCTATAATATGTTTATAATAATTTCAACTTCAGCAAATCAAAGCATAAGTGAAATGAATTGGAGAAACTTTCTATAAAGAATTCTAGAGCAAATCCTTTTGTATGGTGATTACTGACCTCCTTACTCTTTTTTTTTTTTATCATTCCTAATATTCACTTATTGGATTTAAGTAGGGGTGTTATTTATACCTGTAGTAGCTTGGCTTTCATGAACAGATTCCTGGATGCCAGAGACCGAAGGTTCTTCAGTTAAAGGACTCCTAAGGAGTGAAGAGAACACAATGTATTTACCTTTCACCTGACAATTAGGAACATAGGTAGATGTCATTAGGGATAAAAGTAAAAAGATTTTATGCTGTGCCAAAAGCCCCTTCACCTTAGATTAGAGAACATGACAAAAAATGCAGTGCATCACAGTAGATAAATTACTGGCCCTGACATCAAAGAAATCTGGATTCAAATCCTATATTTGATGCTCATCGGCTATATAAACAGGGCCAAGTCCTTTAATCTAATTCCTAATTTCATAATCTATAAAAAAGAGCTAATGCCTGTAGTATCAACCTCACAGAGCTACTATGCCATTCAAATGACAAATTACATATCAAATAGCATGTTATAAAACTTTAAAGCTGGCACATGTGTAGAAATATAGCAGCTAGCATTATTTATTTATTTATTTATTTTAAATTTATTAATACTTTTTATTTGCAAAACATATGTATGGGTAATTCCTAAACATTAACCCTTACAAAGCTTTCTGTTACAAATTTTTCCCCCCTACTCCCCACCCCTCCCCTAGATAGCAGGATATCCACTACATGATAATTATGTTAGAATATTTAAGAAATCGAATATATGTATACGTATTTCCACACATCATTTTTGTGCAGGAGAAATCGTATCTACAAGAAAGAATAATCCGATAAAGGAAATACAATAGCATTATTTATTAATTCACAAACCTCAGAAATCCGTAGTTTTGGATTTTGAATTTAAACTTCACCAAAGAGTTCTTAACACATATGGAGCTAAAAAAGCCATATGTGTGCATAGATCTGTAGTTATTGGAATGTAACTGAAGTTCTAATAATTGCAGGTAGCATTTACACAGCCCTTTAAGGTTTGCCATTACCTCATTTGATCCTCACAACTCTGTGATGCTGTTATTATCCTCATTTGACAGATGAGGAAACTGAGGATGAGATAGGTCAAGTAACACAACTAGCAAGGACTTGAAATTAGGTATTCTTAACTACCAGGTCTGGCACTGGCACTTTATCTACTAAGCCACTTAGGAACTATTAGTTCCTAAGGTAAAAGATAGCTTAAGAAATTTTTGGAAAGGCATGGAAAGCAAAGGGAATTTAATTAACATTTCAGAATATCATTTTTTTACCACCCAAGTCCAAGAAGACACCCAGCATAAGGGGCAAGGAACCACAAATATATTATGTGTGATAGCCTTTTATTCTCTTCTTGCTTCATACAAATATTCATATCATTTAAAAACCAAATATAAATATAAGGGGGGAAAAGAGGATCGTCCATTAAAATAAAGCAAATAAAATAAAAGCCAGAGTCAGAGATTTCTATCAACCACTCCTACCCCTTACTGATTTAAAAACAAATGTGTGCCAGAGCAATTTCATCTGAAGGCTGCCCACTAGAATGCTTTCTAAACTCCTCTGGTAACCCAAATACATTTGGGGTTCTCCTCTGGGGGCAAAATGGTTTACTACTGAGTTTTCCAATAGGGAGATAGCATGGGAGGGGAAAAAGGGGGGAGGTTTTGTCAAAGAAAAACAGTGAATATTCTGACTGAATTAAAAAAAAACTGATTTCTAATCAATAAAGGGACAAACTTTTTGATGTACCCTTGGAAAAGTACTTCCTATTCTTACTAAACGTTCTCACAAGGTTTTAAATTTAGAAATTCTTAAACATTTTAATAAATTATATTTCTAAGTTAATCTGTTTTAAATGCATGTGTATGGTAGTCTATAGTGTATTGCCTTCATTTGTTGAGTCAAGAAACGCTGGGCAAGTCACTTATAACTCCCAGCCCTAGTTTTTTCCTTTTACAACTCTAGAATTCTCCAGGACTCTTAGTTCTCGACCACCATTCTTTCCAGTCCAGCCTAAAATGGGGCTTGTTCTGGGGACCATTAGCCTTAAGAAGAACTGCCCTATTTCCCCCATCTCAGCAGGGGCTCCAGGTTGGGGGCCTCGGATTCAAAGCCTGCCTCTGCACTTTACGATTGTGGAGGGGGCAGGGCTGAGAATTCTTTTTAAATGATTTTGCTTGGGTCATTTTCACATGACTGTGACACTCAAAGCCAGGATTCTTAATAGTCGTCAGGGGGCCGATGGCCCTAAAAGGCTGAGCAGCCCTGGCTTCCGACCCACCCCTCACTCTGTCAAGGAGGGAACTGAGACTCCCGGGGGCCAACCCACAGTGACACAATTATTAAGGAGTTGAGGTGAGAATCGAACTCAGGTCTTGAGACATAGAGTTCAGCGCTTCTCACTGAACCACAACGCGTCCCTATTTGGGGGTAGTCCCCCCTCAGTCTCAGTTTCCCCAAGTGGCAATCGAGGGGCGTGGAAACGACCCCCTCCCGGTTCCCTTCAGCTCCTAAACCCATTCCAATTTTCTTCCCGGCTCCCTGCCCCGCCCCCTCTGTTTCTCCTCAGAGAAAACAAATGGCTCCGACTCCCAAAGGCGACGGAGCGGAACCCATCCTGGGCCACTCACCGATCCCAAAGCCAGAAAGATCAGCGCCTACGACCCGCGGCGACGACCCCGACCAACGTCGCGGCCGCCTAGCAGCCAAACAAACGCCCTACAGGCGACGACGACTTGACGACGACGACTGCAGGAAGCGCAACGCCCGAGGATCTGGGCGGGCACCGGAAGTGTTAGGTGGCCCCGCCCCCTCGCCTCACGAGCTCTGGGCGGAGTTCCGAGTGGAGGGCTGCTCAGACCGAAGCAGCGGAAGTGAGGCGGGGCCAGGGAGACTGCGGGAAGGCGGGATTTTCGCAGGTGCTGCAGGAGGGCGGTTCTCGAGTCTCCCTCCCTTCCCCTTCTCCCTCTCTTCCTCCCTCCTTCTTCGTGTGGGCGAGGCGAGGTCAGGGCTTGGGGAACACGCGTTCGGCTTTAGGACAAAGGTAGGGGTGGCGGCCGTGAGGGGACTTGGGGGGGGATGCCCGATGTGAGCCGCTGAGGGGGGCCGGAAGTGAGCCGGCCAAAAGACCTACCCTCTTTAAGCCTCCCTAACAGCCCCCCCATCACAATTTTTTTTACTTGTATTTTCCTCTCCTCATTAAGGGGAAAAAAAAAAATTCGATGTTACCAGAGATGATTCACTGGGGTGGGATGCCTTAGAAAATTAAGATAAAAAAAATTTTTAAGGAAAAAAAAATCCCATGCTGCCCCTTACTACAGGGCCCTGCTTTAATGCTTCAGCAGCTTCCACTGAGAGGATAATATTGGGTGGGGTGGAAGTAAAGTCCTTCGCAGCGGCTCCCCCACCCCCAAAGAAGTTTCTCAACTCGGAAAAAAAATTCCCCTCTCACCACCTGTCTTAAAATATATACACACATGCACAATACTTAATGCATTTTATTACAATATAAGTAATTTATATATAAATAATTTTATTTTAGAAATGTTTATTTTAATCACAATATAAACAATATATATATATATAAATTACTTTTATTTTAGAAATATATTTTCTAAAAATATTTTTATTTTATTACAATATAAAGAATTTGTATATAAATTATTTTTATTTTATTACAATATAAATAATTTTATATATAAATATATATACATACACACATACACATATATATGAAAATGGTAGAATCTTCCTCCAGGATTCAGTTTCTCACCTCTTCAGGCAATCATCCTCTCATTCTCCAAACAGAATGTTTTCCCTCCTTTCCACCAAAAGGGCAGTGGGAGAGATTTGGTGTCTCAAGCACCAGTTTTTAGGGTGCAAAAATGAAAGATATCACTGCAATCTAGTTGGGAAATTAAGCCTAAAGGTGGGAAACGACAGTGGAATTGTGCTACACGGAGGAGTGAGCAATGTGACTAAAGAAAATGTAGGAGATTTTATTGGTTCATTTCTCCATTCTGTATCTATAGAGTAAAATTTAATCAGTGGAATTTTTTTTGTTTTAATTAAGTTTGTATTGCTATCTTTTGTTTTTTCTATCACCATAATTTACCTGTGTCATTCCCCCTCCCAGAGAACCAGCTCATGTAATACTGTATTTTAAGAGAAAAAAAAAGAAATACTCAGAATAATTGATCAATACAACAAAAATAAAGCTTGAAAATACAGGCAACAGTACAGCATTTGTGGATCTCCCACCTCTGCAAAGGAGTGGGGTATCTTCCCATATTTCTTCTTTAAACTCATGCCTGTTCTTTATAATTTTGCAACTAAAATTTAAGGGTTTTTATTTTAAATTTTAATTTTAGTTACATTTGGAATGTTTTTATTCTGCTGGTGGGGAAAAATCTATGATTTTGTATTCAATAAATATTTATCTTTTTAAAGAAATTGTCTAGATTTTCACCCCAGCAAAATGTGTTGTGTGAGCCTTTGGTGTTAAGTGAATGGTAAAGAAGATGCATGTAAAGATAACTGTATATATATATACAGATTCTATCTGTCAAATATTTTAACATAATTAACATGTGTTAATATTAATTAATATTAATTAATAGGGGAGGGGATGGGGGTAGGAGGGAAAAATTTTTAACAGAAAGCTTTGCAAGGGTCAATGTTGAAAAATTACCTATGCATTTGTTTTGCAAATAAAAAGCTTTAATTAAAAAAAAGAAGATACATATAGTAGAAAATCAAAGAAGTATTATTTACAGCTATATTAGAACTTGAGAAATAGGCAGAACTAATACAGGCGAGAAAATGAGTGAAAGAATATATAAATGTGAACATAGTTATGGGGCTAAGGGTGGAGAATTAAGAGAAGAAGAAAGGGGAATTGGGATAGGTTAAAACAGACTGGAAATAGAGATTAAGAAAATAAAGACACTGAAATTTGAAACTGGAAGATTACAACTGGTTTTTTGGGTTTTTTTTTTTTTTTTTTTTGACAGGCAATTGGGATTAAGTGACTTGTCCAGGGTCCCTTAGCTAGTAAGTGTTTAAGTGTCTAAAGATATATTTGAACTCAGGTTCTCCCAACTCCAGGTCTGGTGCTCTATCCACTGTTCCTGGAAGATTGGAACTTTTACAAGACAACCATTTTACAAACACTGGCATGTTGGATTTATTCTGTTCTGAGTGTTGAGCCATATCACTGGAGATTTACTCTAATTTACGAGAAACTAAGTCCAAAAGCAGGACTGATAAATAGATATCCATCTGTGTATGCTTACGGGTATCTATGCACAGTAAGCACATGTAGCATCTCTTCCGTGTTCTTTAATACAGTACTCCTGCTTCCTTGAATAAGGTCCTTTGAACTCTTTTGCCCCTAAAAACTCAAGTCTCTTTCATGGTGGCAAGCAGACAGCACATGTGTGGCACCATCTCTCTATTTAAATTGCTTAGTCGGTGCCTTAGTTAACAAATGCTTATGTTTAAGGAGGAGGACAATGTGCTAGTTTACCTGTCTTTGAAAAATCAACTTTAAAAGCACACTAGAGCATTTTAATCTTTCCAGGCTGCTTAAGCAAACTCAAAACAGTTAAACAACTTCAAGGAAAAAGCCAGCTGCCTATCTATTGTCCAGGGATGAAATAATAAGGTGATATGCACAAGAACAAGGGTTAAAGTTAAAGTTGTTTAATTGTCTTAGTAAAAATCAAATGGTCACAGTGAAAAATAAAATTACTCAATTTGATGAACAGTCTTAATAAGTCATCAAGACTTTTTCTAGCCTGCCAGTTTGAGAACAGTGCTGTCCCTCAGAACAAGGACTCTTAGGCATCTGGGATCTTGAATCCACAGTGTAGGTGCTGAATGAACTTGGTCAAAGGGAAAGTGTCCTCAAATTGACATTTTTTTTAACTCTCAACAGGACCGGGCAACAGGACAATGACTGGCAACCATAACTTCTATATTGGTCTGAGTTTGGCTCTCTGCTCCAGCATTTTCATTGGTTCGAGCTTCATCTTAAAGAAGAAAGGACTTCTTAAGATTGCCAATAGGGACTCTGTGAGAGCAGGTATAGCAAACTCTATATTCCTGGGTTGACCTGTCAGAATTCTTTTTTCTTCTTACCTTTGGGCTAAAAAGATAGGTTGTGTTAATATGGAAAGGAGGCTAAATGGGAATCTATAGGTATTGTTATTGTTGATTGACTATCAGGAAAGGTTGAAATCAGTTCAAAGATACATTTTCGGTGTCACTGAATTTGATTTATCATTATCTAGGATAATGGAGGAGAGGGATAACTAGTGGGCATTGGATGTACTTTCTGGTTTGGAGAAGACCTGAGCTTTTGAAGGCACTGTGCTGAAGATATAACAGTTATTCTGTACATCTCAAAGAAAAAGTCATTTAAGGAGAAGTTACTAGGTTCAGATTTTAAAAGTTTATTCCATTCAGATTCTTTTGTTCTGAGTTCATGCTCAGAAGTTGTAAACTATAGACCAGAATTGGGCTCTGTTTGCCTCAACTCTTGCCTATTGGTATGTGCTATGCCCAGACCCAAAGCCCACTCCCTGGGGCAGAGTTTCCCCTCTCTGGATATGTTAAATGGAACTGCACAGATTTTGGGTTTTGTGTGGAATCTTCTGCTTTGGGGATTCGAAAGTTTTGGTCAAAATGCTCGGTCTTTGGGGGGCTTAAAAAGGGAAAGAAAAAGAAAAACCTTTAGGAAGTTGGCAGGAGGAACCCGAGGCCCCTCCAAATTATAGCAGGTTGGGAGGAAAGGGAAAATTGTCTTTTCGTCCAAAGAAAATTGCTCCAGTTGTAGTATTGCTCTCCTTTATTCCAGTGCTAATTTAGGCCTGGTAGATTGATAATTTCTCTTCCTTCTTTCAGGTCATGGTGGGCATGCATACCTAAAGGAGTGGCTGTGGTGGGCTGGACTAATAGCCAGTAAGTCTTCTGAATTGTTCCTGAAACTGCAGCCTGAAAGATAAATAGCAAAATGAAAAAACCAGTTCTTTTAGAATAAGCTGGAAAGATAACCATTCTGCATTATGCTTGTAAAACAGGTTCTTTCATTGTAATTCTATCAACCAATTGTATTCTGGCAAAGATATATATGTAAATGTGCATAACAAATCTTTGATCACTTGGGTTAGCATAGACCAACAGGCACTCATGAGTTTCTCTTTTGTTCCCAAAAGAATATTTCTTTTCCTACATCATAAACACTAAAATGTGTAAGTGTACTCACACATTTTCACACAGGTAGAGATTCATCTTCACTCCCCTTTCCCATGTAAGAAACCTCTCTAGTGTCTTCCTATTGTAGCTCCTTGTCCATTTTGCAAGTAGACAAATTCATGGCAGGAGCAACATTGCTTCTGGGGCCTTGGCTTGAAGTTACAATGCTTGGGCCTCTCATCACTTACAGATGACTTCCTAAGAGAGCTGTACAAACCAGAGTGACATTCAGGGAGCAAGTACTAGTGTGAAACAAGGATTGCCCTAGTGTTTAACACTTAGAGGTGCCCAGGGGCCTTGAATGAAAGTCCTGACTCCTCAGGCTTTCGCTCTAGTAGAATGGTCTTGTAATCACAGCAAAATGAAATGCTCATTACCTCCTGTTAGCTCTGCTAAACTTATTTTAACATTTAATCCTACCATCCACGTTTATTATATAGTGTACTTTGAATTAGGGTGTAATATTTAACCCTTCCTTCCTGGAATTACATATCCAGTCTGCCAGGGCAGCCATCAGTTAGTGGTACAGGATCCTATTTTTACTCCTGCTCAAGGATTTATGTTATCAACAAACCAGTTACATAGAAGAATGAGGTAAAGAAGAGTTTATTAAGCAAGCATGTGTAAGAGCTCAAGACTTTGCATTAGGTAGGCTTGACTTCAAGAATTCTATAGATGAGTCAATGAACAAAGAAATAAATGAAGCACTTTTGAAGCATTTGCCATGTATTAAATACTGAGCTAAGCCCTGGAGTTACAAATAAAATAGTCACACAGTCCACAGGCCTATTAGGGAGCTCACGTTCTAATGGGAGGAGGGGGAACAACCCATTTAGGAGGTTTCCACTACAAGTGGAATGGGAAGGTCTTAGGATACGTGGCAAAGCACATGGTTCGTGGTTTGGTCTCTTCTTTTATGACATTTCCACTGTCAAAGTAATATCAGTTTCTAATGCTGAACCCTGATGGCCAAGGACTTTGGTCCAAGAACTTCCTTTTCTACGTCTTCAGTAACTTCGTTTATAGCATCTGTTGGAGCAGTGAGTGGGCTGCCTCTCCACAGGAGTTGCTGCCCAGGGTTGATAGCTGAGGGCCCTGGGTTCGAACAGATGCTATTCCCGAGGTTCTTGGGTCTAGGGCTAGGACTCTGGACTGTCACCTTTGGGATCTGAGGGGTGATGGTGGGGGTTTCACTTTTCTGGCACATGCTGCCTCCTGTTTTTCCCTCAGGATGCCTGACTGCTTCAGCTAGGCTGGCTTGCCTGTCCTGTGTATAAGAGGTGGTGGGGCTGGCTGGCCCCTTCTCCACAGGAGTTGCTTCCCCAGATGATGGCAGGACCGGTGGTCTGGGAGCCACTCCCAGGGGTCCCGTGGCTATCCACCTGTTGGTGGCAGTTGGTCAGCAATTGTTGCTGGTGGTGATGAGGAAGGTGGGACCCTTCTCCACAATGATTTCTCCCCTCCATGTGGCTGTGGGGGCTGGGCTGGTAACAGATCCAGTGGTTTGGGGGGCACTGCTATTCCCAAAGTTCTTGGGTTCCGGGTCCCGGACTGTCCCCATCAAGATCTGGTGAGAGATGGTAATCACCCTGTAGTTGCCATAGATAATGACATTGTACTTAGGCTAAGTTTTCTTTGTAATGAAGATTACTTTTCTAACCAGGAAAGTTGCTTCTCCTTTGCAGTGGGAATCGGAGAAGCTGCCAATTTTGCTGCCTATGCTTTTGCCCCAGCCACATTAGTAACACCCCTGGGTGCACTGAGTGTGTTAGTCAGGTAAGCAGTATTTAGGTGCTTTATTTGAGTCTGCATCCTAGCAACATGAAGTGATGGTGTATTATTGTTCAAAATGTTTTACTCCATTTTTCCAATATCCTTGTTCTCTTGTATTCTTTTTTAAAAATAATTTTTATTAAAACTTTTTATTTGCAAAACATATGTATGGGTAATTCTTCAACATTAACCCTTACAAAGCTTTCCATTACAAATTTTTTTGTTCTCTTGTATTCTTTTCCTAAACTTTAGTTACTGGACTTGTTTCCCTTCCTAGGAGAAAAAAAGCTTTTGTTTCCCTTAACTATCTAATTTGGGGGGAAAGTTTCATTTGAGAACTTCTGGAGTGTACTCTTGTGATGAATTCTTTTTTGTGAACAGAGCAGATTGTTTTCTTCCCGCCCCTCCAACCATGACCAAGCTTAACTGGGTTTTCTTTATCTTGCTGTGTCCTCTCCTGGTTCTCCTTTTTTTTTTTGTCTCAGGAGCTGCTTGGTCCAGTTAAATGCTTAACTATCTCACTCCAGTTGAAGTTTGACATAATAGAGTAAAACCTCTTACGAACCTGCTTGCTTTTACTGACCCTCAGAATCTTCCCTGTCCTGAGCCAGTATGGTATTGATTTCTAGATGGAGGTTATTGGTAAAGAAATATCTGCTTGGGTCTTCTTGACATGTTTTATGTTTCCCCTCAGTTCGATTTTGTCCTCTTCCTTCTTGAATGAGAAATTGAACATTCACGGGAAGATTGGCTGTATGCTAAGTATTTTGGGCTCAACAATGATGGTGATCCACGTGCCACAGGAGGAGATGAACCTCACCTTGGCAGAGATGTCTGAGAAATTGCGAAGTCCAGGTACCAGACATGGAATTCTAGCATGATTTTAGTTTGATGAAAGCTTTGATCAGCATTTTAGCTTCTTGTGACTTCCTTCATGGTTTGGGGAGTCCCTGCTTTCACACCATCCCAGTTTGATACTTCAGACCGTCTCTGGTGTGTGGTGATAGCACAGAAGTGGCTGTGTATTCTCTAGGCTTGTGCAAGTTCTGCTATGTATGGGTTCTAAGCTGAAAAGGCTCCGAATATGGTTCTTTTGACAACAGTATCTATTGTCTGAGGATTAGCCTTCCTAAGTGGAGAGCAGCATCTCCTCAGTTGGCTGGCCACTAGTGAATAAAAGGCTATATAAGTTTAAAAGGAGCCATAGCAGAAATAAGTTTGCAAAAGAGAATCTTGAAGCTGTATACAAACTGTTTCAAAGATAAAAGGAGCACAATGTGCAACCTACAAAAACAAGACCTCCACTTCCTGCCCCTTGAGCAAACTTCCCCCTCCAAGTGGACCCATACTGCCAAGGATTTTCAACTCTAATCCATGGTTAGGGGAGGGATTCTACCCCTTCCCCCTCCTCTTGCCATGATGCTTCCTTTTCTCTGCCACCCTATCCCCCATTCCCATACTGTCCGCCTCATACTTTCTGTCCCTGTTCTTCCCTCCACCTTCTGTGCCTTATTAAAGTTTGATTACAATTTCACTTCCAACTACCAGGCACACCTACCCCATTTCATACTTCCATAAATTGTCAAGTTCACAAATACAAAATGGCTAGTCACCAATCCCTCTGAAAAAAACCTGGGACGTAGGGTATTACAAGCAGCCCAATGAATAACTGAAACGTCAGCCAAAAAAGCTAATGCAACACTAAGGTACACTAAGAGACATTATGTCCGAGATTAGGGAGGTTCCAGCATCACTGTGTCCTGGTCAGTCTCCACAGTGGACACTGCTGTGTATCCTACATTTTAGGGAGGACAATGATAAGCAGAGAATATTCAGAGGAGGATAAGCAGGCTAGTGATAGATAAGGCCAGTGTGTGAAGATCAGCTAAAGGAAGTTTGCTGTAAGAGGGTGAACCAGAGAGCTTTTTCAAGATTATAAAGAAGAGGAATGAGCCTTGTTCTGCTTGGCTCCAGAGAGAAGAATTAGGATTAGTGGGGAGAAGCTGGACAGGGGCAAACTTCAATTTTAGCTTGACATTGGGAAAGTTGGGAAAAACTTCCTAGCTACTAATTTTATCCATAAGGGTAAGGCCTGTCTCAGCAGGGAGGGACTTCCCTCTCCCGAAAGGGATTCGGGGAAGGGCTGGATTACCACTTGCTGGGAATTCTTTTTCAGGTACAGTTTGGACACAATGGCCTAACCTCTTCCCTTCTGTTAATAGTATTGAAACCTTGGGTTCATTTTTATTTATTGGTTCTCAGTGAAGCACCTCCTATGGAGGATTATAGCATCACCAAGGACAATACTTTCTCCTTTCTGTAACAGTTTACAAACTGATGTTACCTTCCCACTTAAATTTGCCTTCCAGTCTAACCTCTTCCTTTCCATTGATAATACCCTTTCCTGTCATTGGAGATTGAAACCTTGGGTTCATTTTTATTTATTGGTTCTCAGTGAAGCACCTCATTGTAGGATTATAGAATCACCAAGGACAGTACTTTCTCCTTTCCCCTCTCCCCAGCTATTTTCTCTCTTCTCTGAATTAAGCAAGTTAGACAAACACCTCCTAGCTAATCTATTTCTCCATTATTTTATTATATTTTTCAGAGTTCAAGGTAATTTCCCATAATTACCAGATTTAATAGTTCATGATTTCTAAATCATATGAACTTTTTTGGTAATGTTTTAGGCACCCTAATGTAAGTCCTTAGCAAGAGCAGTACTTCCAGTGAGACAAAGTATTACCTTGATAGCTCAAAAGCTGTTTTCTCCATAATGAATTCCCTACTAATGTACCTGAACCTTGCTCTGATGTGTTCTGACACACAGACACACATACACACACCCCAGGTTGTTTCCTGACAAGTATCTCTGGTGCAGATCCTGTCTTGTTATTCAGCCTTTTTCAATGTGGGCAGATATAAAGAGAAAATTTATAACTTAAAACATTACTGGACTGAAATGGATTCACAGTGCTTCTTGTTGGGGGGTATATGTTTTAATGATTTGCTCGTCAAATGCAACTGAAATAACTAAACATCAGCAATGAAAATGTCTGTATAGTAATAGATTTCCTATTTTGATTGACTTTTCTCTTTTTTTTTTCCTCAGGATTCATTGGCTTTGTCATTTGTGTACTGCTCGGTTCCACTGCCCTCATCTTTGTGGTAGGACCTCGATATGGCCATAGTAATGTCCTGGTGTATGTTCTAATCTGCTCCTCAGTTGGTTCCCTTTCTGTATCTTGTGTTAAGGGTTTGGGCATCTCCCTGAAGGAGCTAATTTCAGGGAAGCCTGTCCTGAAGGAACCCCTTAGTTGGGTGCTTTTGTTTTGTCTGGTGATTTGTATAAGCATTCAGATCAACTATCTGAACCGAGCTTTGGACATTTTCAGTACTTCGATAGTTACTCCCATCTATTATGTCCTTTTTACCACAGCTGTTATGACCTGCTCTGCCGTTCTCTTTAAGGAATGGCAATATATGGACCTAGATAGTGTCATAGGCACGATTAGTGGTTTCCTAACCATAGTTTTTGGCATTTTCCTTCTTCATGCCTTTCGAGAAATCCCTTTCTCTCCTGACCTGATATATTTTTCTCTGAGGTCAAGTTCAGGTAATACCCATGCTCCTCCCCAGAGGGAAAACGAAAGGCAAAATCAGCCTCTCCTAGATGAAGATGACCTCAACAAAGAGTTCCAGAATGTTGAGGCTGAAGTGGTTGAAAATGTATGAATAATCTCAGGCAGAATACTATCTGTATTTCTGTTTCTGTTGGATAAGGTGGCCTTTGTACTTTTGCTTAACATTTACCCAGACCTCTGACATCCAGCCAAACCAAATCAGATTATATTGTGGAGAGGAGCAAATTAATCGATAACTAGTAAGCAGTGAAACAGCAAAACCTTTCCAACTGCCGTGTTGTTACTAAAGTCTCATTTGCTTCCCTTGCATAATATACTGTGATTGTAAGACATTGTGCTAGATGTATATGTGGATGTATATGTTCACTGGTGAAGTATTTGTGAAAAGAACCACCTGTCCCTCATCACTAGGTTATACAGAAACCTAAAAGCATTGTTGTTAGTCTGATTTACTTGGTACAGTTTGAGAATTCAGATGTTCTAAGTTTCATGAATTCTAGTTTTCTTTTTTAAAAATGTTTTTAAAGGTGTTTTTGTGTCACTTTTAGTGCTGAATCCTGACCATCCTGAAGTTTGTACCAAGCACTTGAGTATAATTACTAATAACTGCTGGCTGCTGCCACCTGCCTGGTAAGAGGATTCGATTCTAAAAACCATGTTCCAGGAATTATTTTTTGCTCTTCCTGCCTCCCCCCACCCCCCACCCCCAAGCTCTAGTACCTAAGATTCTAGAGTAAAGATTATTCAGCTTCCCAGCCTGCCTGTTCCAGGTCTAGTAGACGCATTTACACTTAGGAGAGCTGGGTGGGCCCACTTCCTTGTAGATAGCATTAAAGTCCCTTATAATGTAATGTGTGCAAGACCATAGAGGAAAGCAACTTAAACTTGAGTGTTTTTTGGTTTGGCTTAAAGTAGAGTTCCTTAGTCCCTCACCAATTCCCTGAAGACTTCAGAATTTAGTGGCAGCCTCCGCATGAGGACAAACAACAGTTATAGGTATTATACTTCCTGTCTGTAGATCATCTCAGAGTTTGGAGGGTTCTTTCCTGGAATAGTAGCAATGTACTGAGTCTATAGAAAGCTCATGATGTTTGAAACAGATAACCATTGACTAGAATGTAAGCTCCCTGAGATCAGGGGACACTGGTTTTTATTTTTGTATCCATACTTGATGCTTAATAAATGTTGATTCTTGATGAGCAATATAAGCATTTGTTACTGTTCTTCCTTCTAGGAATAGCTTCAGCTTCCTCTCCAATTTCAATTTCAGTCAGGGGGGAAATTGAATCAGCAATGTTCTCTTGCAACTTTAAGCTTAATCTCCTTTAGCTATAAGATTCCTTCCACAACCTTACAAAGAAGGTAATCGAACCATCTCTTTGTCACCCATTGTCACCTAGGACATGTGATTTCATCTCACAGATCATCTGTACCTTAATTTTGGATCATTGCCTAATAGAGACCACATTAAACTAGCTTGTCCAGAGTCACACAGCCAGGATAACATGGAAGAGCCAAGGCCAGTTCTCTCTACCAAGTCAGCTGCTTCATCATCTCTATTAGACAACTATTTGATCCATGATCCGTGCAAAGGATATAAGTATTAAGTTATTATATATGGCTGAAAGAATCTACAACTTTTATATTTGTAAAGAATGTGTTATAAAAGATCACAGGAGTGAGAGTCCAATTCCTTCATTTTACAGGAAGCCGAGGCTGAGATTGATGGAGGAGTCTAGGGTCACACAGATAATAAGGGACAGAACAGGTGCACTTGCTCCTTTGATGATTCCATTTTTCTAGCACGGCAGGTAGATGGTATTGCAGTGGATGGAGTCGGGCTAGTCAAGAAGACATCTTTCTGAATTCAAATCCAGCCTCGTGCCTTAATTTTGTGACCCTAGGCAAATCACTTGACCCTATTTGTCTGTTTCCTTCTCTGTAAAATGAGCTAGAGGAGGAAATGGGAAACTACTCTGGTATCTTAGCCAAGAAAATCCCAAAATAGGGTCACAGAGAGTCAAACAACTGAAAATGACTGAACAAAAATATTTCTATAAAACTTAAGTGTTCCAATAGCTTTGGTGACTAAACAGTCATAAACTAACTTCAGATTTACATATTGAGGTTGCCTTTATTTTTTGTTGTTTTCGTTAAGCAGCAAATACCAAGTGGCAGCAATGTGTAAAGCACAGCCCTGGCAAAGACAAGGACTTATTTGGCAACTCCATTATATCCACAAATCTCTGTATGTAGAATAAAAACAAAGTGGGAAACGGAGCTGGACTTCAGGAAGATTGGTTTCAAAGTCACATTGGGAACAGAGGCTGCTTCAGTGAAATTGGGTCAAATCATTGTACCTGGTTTGCAAGGGTCAATGTTGAAAAATTACCCATGTGTGTTTTGCAAATTAAAAAAAACCATCATTGCACTTGGAATGACATCGATGGGTACATTTACTTAAGTGGCCTCCCACCAATGTGCATAGTGAGTTTTTGTTTTATATTTACCATCCAGGTTCCTAAAGATTCTGAATTTTATATTTTGTCTACCAGCTGGAGAGGAAGTTCAAATGCAATGACTTTAAACTTAGAAGGGACTTTTAAGATCTAGTCTAATTTCAATTCCACAAGTGAGAAAGCCTGAGGACCCGGGGTTAACTTGCCAAAGATCTCCCAGGTTCTATGAAGAGCCAGGATTCTCTTATTAACTCCAATCCCCATTTCAAATCCCCTTCTTCTCACACCATTAACTCCCTTTTAGTAGATAGATGGGGGCATATAGTAAAGATGTGCAAAGCCTCATTTGAGCATTTCGAAGCCAGTGGTCTCTTGCTTAGAAGTCTGTCTAGGGAGGAGTAAGGCTGGTAGCCGTCACTCTGTCCTACTAAACAAAGTGATTATCCTAGGGAAATACAGAGCAAAGTTCTATCACAGGTTGGGGGGAGGGGGTGTTCCTAGAATTTTGCCTTATATACAGTAGCCACTCAGCAAATCCTTACTGAGTGACAACTCTTAGTCCTGGCACCAGCCCACGTCCAAGTTTTGACTGCCAAGCCATCTAGCTAGTAGAGGCAGTGATGTACTTAAAATAGCCCTGGCACTGGAGGTAAAACTTAAAAGCCCCAGCTCTGCCATTTGGGATTTTTGGCCAGGTCACAATTATTCTGAGTTGTCTGATTATTGAAATGGGGAATATGGTACCTATAACTATCCTGTATGTTATGAAGTAGGAGGAAAGTGTTTTGTTGACTCTGAAGTACTACAAAAATGAGGACACAGGTGTTGAGGGATGAGAATCAAGGAAGGAAAAGTTTTTGTTTTTTTCCAAAATCATGTCAACCTGAGGCAAAGGTTTTTATTTCAGTAACCAGAAGACTTGCAGTAAATGGAACAAAGAATCAATACATTAATATGCCCCTCTACCTGAAACAATGGCTAGCTGGGTGGTGGCTGGTTTAAACCTTTACAATTAATTCAGGCACATCTTTCAGTCACTTAAAACCCTGAAAGTCAGGGTAAATTATTCTCATTTTGAGACTAAGAGAGAGGCAAAAGTTATATTCACTAGATAAGATAGGTTGCTCTGTATCCAAAGGCCTCTAGCCTCTCAGCATTGTCTACTGGGACCTATTGTATATAGGTATTTAAAATAAGTAACAGTAAAGGAAGAAGATGAATACCATTGGAAGTGAGGTGTATAGTCTGGGCACTGTATTACAGATCTGCTCAGCCTCATTAAGTCACAAATGAAACTGAAATACCAAATGGCTTCTCCCCTCCAGTTGTTAGATCCAGAGATCTATTACCTCAACCTTCCCCTCCCACAGGTTTAGAATTATCATTTATAGGTGAGGGAGTCTACCTATATGGTCCCAGTTTGAATACCCACAAAGAAGCCAATGGAACGTTAGGAACATAGCCCCGTGTACAGTTTAAGTGTATCTAGTAGTCTTCCATTCAACTGTCCAAAATTTTCACACAACAAAACACAACCCTCAACCTTACAAAATTCTTCTTTGCTCATTTTGATGACAACTTCCCAAAGGCTGGGATAAAAGATTTAAGTCATCTCCCCACAGCCTTTTCTTTCACAACCAACCCCTCACAGTTCTTTTTCTTGAACTATAAAGTTCTTTTGAAAATGGAACAGAGAGTTGTGCTGACATCATTCGGACAAGCTTTCTGAGAAGGCTGGCCTGGACTTCTGTGTCTGCTCCAATCGATTCAGGATGAATTGGCTTGTGTCAATGAATCGCTCCACACAGTTCACGAAACAAGTTTCAGCTCGACTGTCCAACTTGGGCCCAGGCTTGTCCATGCACTTTTCCTGCTCAAGAAAAGATATATGATCACAAAAAAGGGGAAGAGATCTTCTGATTTTAGATACCCAATTCCAGAGAAGAAAAAGCACATAAAAAGTACATACGAAGGGGTAACTAGATGGTACACCAGCTCTGAAGTCAGGAGGATCTGAATTCAGATGTGACCTCAGAAACTTTAATGTTTATTGGCTGTGTGATCCTGGACAAGTCACTTAACCCCAACTGCCTCACCCCCCCCCAAAAAAAAGTACATGTGAGAGGGAACAAAACCCCCAAGTTTGAATACACAACAATACAACAATTCTGAAAAACATGAACTGTCCGGTTTGGCTTTTTTGCTGTTAAACTCAGTTTTGTCCTAATAACGTTCAAAGTGCCACACTGCTTCTGAATTAAATGAATGCTGCAGAAGGTAAAGGGGAATCTGGTAAGGTTTTCCAAAAGTTTCAAATTCTTTTGTTCTGAATATAATCAGATCAAAGATCTCGGCAGGTATTTTAGGTTGGCAAGAGCCCGGAAATGCTTTGGAAACAAATTACCACCTGCAGTTCAATGCGTCGGGGCTCAAGTCCCCTATCTGATAAAAACTGGATACTTCCAGCTACGGGACCTACATCCGTACACCTGCATCCCAGCCACTATCCCAAAACACAACCCTCTCCCATTCTACCTCTGGGTTCTGGGGAAAACTAAAGGTGGCGACACGCGCTGGCCAAGTTTCACCTAACCTTTGGGTTGGTATACCTTGCTCCCCAAACACCTCATCGTGATTTCAGTGATCCAACAAAGAAGGCAGAGCAGTGCGAGGTGTGAGGGTTCCCAGGGAAAGAAAGTTGCGTATGATCAGGAGGCACCCCAGATGAGTCCAGAAGTGGAAAAGTTCTCCGACTTCATGGAATCCAGTGCAGAGGCGGCTTCCCATTACACTCTTTACCCAGCTGAGCACTACCCCTAAGAAGGGGGGTTTGGGGGGTAATGAAAGGGGAGTGAGGCTTTCCGTCTGCAATCCCAATCTAGCCCCCCTGGAACCCAGTGAGGGTCCCCGTTTCCCAGAGAAAGGAGAGGCCGCTCCAGGGTCCGCGATGGGGGAGCACCCTCTCTCCCCCCGTGACCCTGAAGCTGAGTAAAGCGCGGGGCGGGACACGGAATGGGTGGAGGGTCCCAGGCCCCCAGCTTCTTACCCAGCACAGTTCAGTCATTTGGTGCACCAATTGCTGGAACCGCTGCTTCTGGGTTTCCACCTCGATGAAGTGCTGCAGCTGCGGGTCCACGGAAGCCAGTCCCGCCACGGTCGATGAGGAATCCATGCCGACTCGGTCCGCTCACCACAGCGAAACAGACAGCCGCAACAACCCACCGACCTTCACGTGCCTTCAGGGCGGAAACGGAAGCAGAAACCACCGGCTCCGGGACGTCCCCGCCTCCTCCGAGTCCCCTCTCCTCCCCTCCCCTTGGGCTTGCCTCGTGCACATTGCGCCTGCGCGTAGCCTGGGCCAATAGCTGGGCGGTAAACTGCTGCTGCGGCGTTCCCACGAGCGCATTGCGCCTGCGCATAGTCTGGACCAATAGCTGGGCTGTAAATTGTAGCGAGCGCGCAGGAGCGCGCCGCGCCTGTACGTGGCCTGGGCCAATGGCTGGGCGGCAAACTGCAGCGAGCGCACTGCGCCTGCGCCCGGCCTTAGCCAATGGTTGGCGGGTAAACTTTCCCGAGTCCGGTCCCAACCGCCCAAACTGCGAACTTCCCGCGTTAGGACTGGCTGCCTTGGCAGGGCCGGATAGGCTCGAGGGGGCGGTCTCCGGACGTGTTAGCGGCTTCTCCGGCTTCCGCTATCTCCCGGGACCTCAGTTTCTTCTGTGGAGTGGGCTTGACTTAAACTTGGCTGTCTCTAAGGCTTCAACGTAACTGCGTGGAAGTCCAGAAACCTCCCCGAAGTGCTCTCTGAGGGCCGGGGTTGTAAAGTTTGCAGGGCAACATCAAGCAGGCCCTTCCCCTTCACTGAGACTCAGTTTCCTTCTCTGAAATAGGAGGAGGTAGGACTTTGAAGGGCTCTTCCAGCTCTGTGTCTGGAGCAGGAGTGCAGAGAAGGCTCTTCCTGCCTTTGGGCCTCAGTTTCCTAGAAAATGAGGGGTTTAGACTAGATACTTTTCCACCGCCCTTCCAGCTTTCATCCCAGAATTTGACGCCACAAGGGCCCGTAAGCCATCTCTTAGCCTACTTTAGAAAGGCATGCCCCCATATCCAAGCCTAAATTTAACTGTCATTCCCCTCTTAAGTTCCTTCAAACATTCTTCACGTGACCGGAATTCAAGACTCACCATCCTGGTGTCTCCCCTGAACTCTCCCCTGCTTAAAAGTTCTTAAAAGGTGATACCCAGAACTAAACACAATACCGAGTATGTGATTCGGGTGAGGCAAAGGACCTGCCTGACCGTATCTCAGCCAATAAGTATTTTTAAAGTGCTGTCTGTATGCCAGGCATGGGGCTAGAAAGAAAGAAAAAAATCGCCTTGTCCCCAGGAGTTTACATTTTAATGAGACAATATGTACCAAACAAGCACGAGTAAGATAGATCATATATAATATATAGGTAGATCATATATATCTCTCATGTCCCTAGGCCCATTAGAATGGGATTTTGTCATTGGTGAAAATCAATGCCCTGCCCCTGTGTAAGAGGCAGGGAAGAATTGGTGAGAGAGAGCATGAGCAAGAGATTTTTTATCAGGTTCTTCAAGTCTCCCCAGTCTCTAATTTGTAAGTCTTCAAGCCTCAGTGTCGGCACTTCCAGCTTTCAGCTTCAAAAGAGAAGATGAAAGTTGCCAATCCCACTAAAGGCTGCTGAAGGGAAAATAAGACTCTAGGAAGAAGATGTCATGAGAGGATCCAGAACCCTCTATCACGTCTCTATCCCCAGCTTGCTCCTCTAGAAACTTCAGGGAACTCCTCTTGGGTGAGATTGGTGTCTATTTGTCACTCTTACACGGAGTCACCTGCCTTTTAGTGGGAGAGCTCCTTTATTGTGCATTGTTTGATATTCTCCTATGCATACTTTTTCTGATTTGTTTGGCTATTAAACAGGATAAATGGGTTCCTTTGCTATTTACTATGTATGTGTATTGCATTTAGTGGGGAAGCCTTACATATAATGTTTGGTTTCTTTTTTCCCTATTAATATACAGCAATCAAAAGTTTAGCTTGAACCTGAAAGCGTTATCCCTAGACTGACAATATTTAAGGAAGCAGCTAGATATAATTCTAGCCCAGTAGCCCTTCTCTCTGGGGATGATGTAAATGAAAGGTCATCTCAGAGGGAAGGCATAGCAGGGGTTTGTCCTAAAAAGGATCTCTTAAAAAAGGGGAGGAATTTTTTTTTTCACTTTTGTGCCATTTTTGTAAATGATTGTTTTGCACACACAAAAAATTCACTTTTGTGAGTTGAACTGAGACTTGGAGGGCACCAGGAGGCAGAGGTAAGAAGGAAAAGCATTCTAGGCATAGAGAACAGATAGTGCAAAGGCCCAGAGATGGGCCTATACGTAGGGTTTAGCTGGATTGTAGAGTATGGAGAGGGGAGGAAGGTAGAAGAAGACTGGAAAAGTAGGAAAGGCCCAGGTTGTGAAGGGCTTTAAAAGACAGTGGGAGGATTTTACATTTGATTCTGGAAGTAATAACGAGCCATTGGAGTTTACTGAATATGTGAAGGAGGCGGTGGGGAGGTGGCAGGGTCAGGTCAGACTTGTGCTTTAGGAAGGTCACTTTGATGACTGAGGGGTGAATGGATTGGAGTGGGGAAAGCCTGGCAGCAGGCAGCCCCCCTCGCCCCCAGCAGCTATTGCCTAGTCCAGGTGTGATGTGATGAGGGTCTGCCACAAGGTGGGGACAGTATGAGGGGAGAAAGGGATCCATATAGACAGTAGCCCATTGACTGAGGATTGTGAAGATTGGGTAGAAGGGAGTCCTGGAGTGGTGAATGTGAGTGGATAATGACAGTGAAGTTGCAAGCCTGGATTACTGGGAGAATGATGCTGTCCTTGACAATAATAGAGACGCTGGGAAGAGGGGAGGATTTGGGAGGGAAGGTGAATTTTGTTTTGGACACATTGAGTGTAAGGTGTCCAAAATGCAGTAGGTGATGTGCGACTGGAGGAGGATGGGAGGTAAGTTAGGGCTGAATACATAGATCTGAGCATCATTTTTATAGAGATGACTGATTTTTTCCCTGGGAGCTGGAGAGATCACCGAGTGAAAGAGCAAAGAGAATAGAAGAGGAACCAGGACAGAATTTTGGCATTAGATGAAGATTCAGCAAAGGAGACTGAAAAAAAATGTTGTTAGGCAGCTTAGATAGAGAAGCATGAATTATATTTGGCAATGAAGAGATCACTGGACGTTCTGGAGAGAGCACTTTCAGTGGAATGATGAGGTCAGAAGCCAGACTGGAGGGGCTTCAGAAAAGAGTGAGAGCAAAGGAAATGGTCACACAGACTGGATATGGTTTTCTCAGGGTGCCTCTCATGTGTCTCAGTCCAGTCCAAGATCGATCACATTACCAAGTTGTCATATTCCAGTGCTGATATACATTGGGCTTATCCTACACTGAGAAATATTCTCTGATTTTCAGGAGGCTTTGGCTGAAAATCAGATGTTGATGGAGTCACGGGGGAAAAAAAGATGGCTAAGAGGCTTCATGGTTTAGTGGAGAGGATCTTAGACTTGAAGTTATAAAGATCTAATTTCAAATCCTGCCTCAGAAACTTATGAATTGTTGCCTTCCATTTGTCCTGCATATATCTTACACGTACATAATTAGTGGTATGTTTTGTCCTCCATTAGAATGGAGTCTGCAATGTGGTTTTGCCTCTCTGTCTGTATTCCCTGTTTCATACAGTGCCCGCCTTATACAAGTACATGCCGGTATACTGGCTGACTGAGCCTGGACAATTTTCTTAGTTTCTCTGTGTCTTGGTTTCCACATTTGTATAATGAAAAGATTAGTTTCATTGGCCTCAAAGGTTCGTTCAGCTCTGAATTGATGATCAAATGGAAATTATCCATTTCTCTCCTCCCTATTCCCTGTAACCTCTGAAGACCCACACAATAGGAACTTTAAGTTTTAACTCCCTGATCACAGACATGGATATTAAGCCTGAAAAAGCAGCTTGCTCACGGTAATCCGGTGAGGGAGATACATGTGCTGGGCTTGGATCGTTCAGCTCTGTGGGACTCAACCTCTGGGGACAAGCTGGCTCTCAACCAGCCTTCAGGTCCTGCTTGTTGAATGAATCAGGTCAACCTAGGCTCGTCAAAGGATCAAGAGAGAAGCTGAGCCCATAGTTTTAAAAGCATAGCAGACATTTTCTGGGGTGCTGTGCTCTGTATAATGTAAGCTGCCAGAGGGCAGGAACTTTTTAAATTTTGTCTCTCTTGGGGCAGCTAGGGGCACAGTGGATAGAGCAGCAGCCCTGAAGTCAGGAGGACCTGAGTTCAAATCTGGTCTCAGACATGTAACAGCTGTGTGACCCTGGGCAAGTCACTTAGCCCCAATTGCCTCAGCAAAAATAAAAATAAAAAAATTTGTCTCTTTTACCACCAGCATTTAGCAAAGTGCTTGGTAAAGAGTAGGGGCTTAATGAATATTTGTTGATGTCTGTTAAATTAGACTGAAACTAGGAATATTAGCTTTCAGTTGTGCCGAGATAGATCTAACCGTTAGGGCTATCTCAAATTAGACAGGGCTGTTTTGTATTTACTGGGTATCCACTTGCATATGGGAGGCAGTGTATGGTATGTATGATGTGGCTGCTAGGGGACTGACCTTGGAGTGAGGAAGTATTGGCTTGGAAATCTTGCAGTTTACCCTTACTTGCCGCAAGAAGATGGGCAAGTCCTTACTTAATATTCACTTTTAGGGCCCCAGGCCTCTCTCTAAGCCAAAAGTTGGAAACATTTAGTGAGATTTAGCAGTGGACTGAGCTGACAAACCAATTCCCTCCACTTTCTCCCAGTAGAACTTAAATTCCTTAAGCTAGCCCCAATTTGCTTTTCTTCCATTGTTGTTCAGTCCTGCCTGATTCTCTGTGTCCCCAGCACAGCCATGCTGGAATGGTTTTGCCACTTCCTTCTCCTGCTCATTTTACAGATGACGAAACTGAGGCAATCAGCGTGCAGTAATTTGCCCAGGGTCACAAAACCTGTCTGAGGCCAGATTTGAAGTGACGAAGATGAGCCTTCCTGACTCCAGACCCTGTTTTTCTATTAGCCTAGTGCTTTGCACACCCCAGTAGTGTGAATTCAAATAATACTTGTTGTATTGAATGAAATTGAGCCTGACCCAGATAAAACCCCGCTTTTGTGAAGGCAGGGACACCTAAAGGGAGGCTGTGTAATGATAAAAGATAATGGAGACCTTGGGGATTTTTGCTGGAAACAGTCCCCTAATCAGGCTTCTTATCACAGCTTATGAGCTCCTCTTATCACAGTCACATGGAGGCCATCCAAAAGGTTTATTTGCTCATATACACACAAATCCACACACACACATCCGTTACAAATTTGGTCTTACTACTAGTAGGGATTTTTCTCTCAACAGCATATTCAGAAGAATGAGCTTTTGCTCAGGCCAGAGAAAGTCCCTGGGGATCAAAGGTGTGAGCCATTCTCAGGTGTACAGTGCCACAGTTAAGGAGTGTAGGAGGAGCGTAAAGACTTTCTTCCCTGCTCCCATCTTCTTCCTTCCCTCTCACCCTTCCCCTTCCCACCCAGGCCTTAGAAGCCTTGAATTTCTTCAGAGAAAAGTGAGTGAGCAAATGGAGCCAGGAGTGGAGGTGGAAGGAACACAGAGGTGGGCTGAACAGCTCAGGATTCTTCATCCATCACATCCAGAATGTTGCTCAGAAGAAATCTGAAAGTGGGGCGTTCATCTGCCTTCTGGACTCAAAGAGAAAGAACATTGTTGGGAAGGGGCAGAAGTCATGGACCTCCTGGCCAGAAAACACCGTTTTCTTTGTGTTCTATGGCAGTGCGTCAGAACAGTGTGCAAACAACAAGTCTCCTCCTGTGCCACATAACCTGCCTTTTTTGTGCCCCATGCCATGTGGTCAAGGGAAAGGAGAGTGGCATGGAAATTCTGTTCTGACTCCAGACCCACCCACCCCCAATCCCCCAGAATTCATCATTTCTGTGTCAGTGTTCTATTGGAGAAAGGTGAAGTGCCAAGGGCAGGAGGGCCTGAACTCAGCCCAAGGCCTTAATTTGGGTTGCCAAGGGCTGGAAAGTGGTTATGAAGGTACCTTTAGAAGGGAGTAGTGGAGAACTTAATGAGAAGTGTGAAGGTTCCCTGTTTGAACTAAACAATGTTGTTGGTTTTTAAAAGAATGAGGTTATTTGAAAATGGTTTGTTTTCAGGTCTTAGGGTCCCATAGCCTTCATTTAGGGTCACACATGGGAGTAAGCACTGAAATTTTGAGATGAGAAGTGATACAGGCCTACTTGTGGGTATTTGGCTGCCTGGTAGTAACCTGTATGGCATACAACCCACTCCAGAAATCCTGAGGTAGCCCTAGGTTCTCTGGGAATTACTAAGGGGAAAAGAGGGATCTGTATGGCAGGCAGTCTGTGGCCAGGTCTTATGTGGTGGCCAGGTCTTATGTGGTGGCCAGGTCTTATGTGTCTTGGAAAGTAGGTGATGGCTACCTTGTCAAAGGCCTGGGAAGACTATTTGTGCTCATAGGGGAAGAAGGCTCACCTCATGCCAGCAGCTGTACATGATGGCATACACTCGTTCTGAAGCTAGCTGAGGCCGATAGAGCCGGAGGCCTTTGGCAATGTGTTCTGCTGTTTCACTGTTACTAAATCTCTCATAAGGCATCTTTCCCAGAGAGTAAATTTCCCACATCAAAACCCCTGTGAGGCAAAAAAAAGAAAACAAAAGCAAAATTAATTACACACACACACACACACACACACACACACACACAAACACAAACACATATATGGGCGGCTAGGTGACCCAATAGATAGAGCACCAGGATTGGAGAAAGATTCAATTTCCTGAGTTCACATCTGGCCTCAAGACAATGACTAGCTACATGACCCTGGGGAAATTCCTTCACCTTGTTTGCCTCATTTTCCTCATCTGTAAAATGAGCTGGAAAAGGAAATGGCAAACCCCTTGGTATCTTTGCCAAGAAAACCCCAAATAGGGTCACCAAATCAGACATGACTGAAATGACTGAGCAATATCATATATACATACACTTATTCTCTAGTCTCTGAAGATGATACCATACTTGATACCATTGTGTGCTCTACAGGCCCTTTAATATAATTCTAGATACCAGAGCCGCCAGCCCTTTGGAGTACAGCACAAAGTAGGTGGTACCTTCCATGGTGTTGAGGTATAGTGGAGTTGACATAGTGAAGGAGAAACCTGGCTTTGAATCTGTCCTCTGACACTTACCAGTTGTGTGTTCATGGACAAACTAGTCTCTCAGCTCTAGTTTTCTCATTTGTAAAATGGAGCTCATGGTACCTATAATACCTTATTTACGGGAAAGAACTTTGGGGCCCTTAAAGTACTTTGGAAATGGCAGCTGTGGTGACTATTTGAGCTTTTTCCACTTATTCTTCCAAACTACCTTTTCTACTCACCAAAAGCCCAGATGTCAGATTTGCTACTGAACTTGCTATACATGAGGACTTCAGGTGGAGACCACCGAACTGGAAATTTGGATCCCGCCGAGCTGGTATATTCATCATCCAAGACATATCTACGAGAGATTTAGGTCAAATTGTTGACGCTCATCTTGGGATCTGCCTGGACCTCTAGACAGAGGCAAAAAACCAAGACAAGTGAAGGGTCAGCCACATGTCTCATGTTGTCCAACCAGTCTCTTCTGGCATAAATTAAACAAAAGATATTCAGGTTCTATTCAAATCAGGACAGAAACTGAGGCCCAATGTCACTGGACAACACTGTGCAAAGCAGTCTGTTTTCTTCTCTCTTTTTATAGCTGATGATACCTTCTGAGTTGGCTTAATCACCACACTCTGGTGGGATCCCCAGGACTACCTTCTCTAGTTGGTGGTGAAAATTACCAGAGTGACTAGGAGAAAGGTAAGCAGTAAAGACAGCTGGGGTACGAGAGGAAAAGAAGATAATGAAAGAATTGAGGTGGAGAAGAGACAGAACCAGAGACAGAGACATGGGCAAGGAGGGGGGAAAGGTGGAAAGAGAGGCTGGAAAGAGTGTTTTCAGTAAAAAACACACAGAGGGAATAGCAGGAAGCCATTGAGAAATACCAGACTGAGTAGCAAGATGGAGAGAAGATGAAAAAGCTATACATTTCTATTTTTCAAGGAGAAGAAAGGGGAAAGAGGATCAAGAGGCACACTGACCTGGAGAGACCGAAGTCAGATACTTTGACAACTCCTTGGTCATTGACCAAACAGTTTCGAGCAGCCTGTGGAGGAAGAGGTACCAGTGAGGCCACATTTCCTTGCATATTCACTGGAATCTCCCAGTGGAATCCTTGGGATGCACTTCAGAAGCGTTTGTTCATTTATTGTTGATATCAATAAGATGTGTTTTCTTTCTTCCACGTGAGAAACCTCTCTAAATCTGATAGGACTGTTTTTTAACTTTTTTTTTTTTTTTGCATCCCCTGCACTTAGCACACTGCTTGACACACAGTAGGGATTTAAAAAATACTTGCTGATTATGAACCTGGCTCTGATTCTACTTCACAGAAATACCCGAATACATGAATAATGAATGAAATCCTTGGGAATACAAATGCAGTTGGATTTCCTTCACATATGCAGTTATTAGACAATCCATTCTTCTAGGAAGATGTGAAACTAGAACTAAATGGGGGCCAGTTTGGAGGCTTAAGGCAATTTGGGAGTTGGTCTGGGCAGGGCCAAGCAGAGGTATCCCTAGATGGAGGGGTAACTGCACCATATGGAAGTACTCCTGAGTCTTCATGCTTTCCCAGACACTGGGAATATAAAAAAAGAGCTGACCTGTTGCCCCTGAAGCCAAGGCATATGAACAGTTTTCACACGCAGAGTGAAACTGGGAAAATAACACAGGATAACCAAGCTCATTTCCTTCTCTTAAATCTCTACCTGGGGTATCTTCTGCCACCTGTATTCTGTCCCCCTTTGATATCAGCCATTTCCTCTTAACATAGGCCCTGATAGTTCTTCAAGCTCTCTGGAACCTTTCACCTGTCCCATCCCATCTATACTACATCAGGGGGTTTACCCCAGTGTTCTTCCCCATTTATAATGTCAGGCATAAATCTGTGCTGCTCCATGTAGGCTTAATTGGGAGGCTCTCTCCAAACTCTCCCCCACCCTGCCTCCTTTGCAGGCACACGATTCCCCAAGGTCCTACTAGATCTCGGTGAAGGAACTGCTTAGATTCCAGGTAGTCCATAGCCTCACAGACGTCCCTGCACATCTCCAGCAACTGTTGGGTCTGGAAGCGGTGCCTCATTTCCCTCAGGTAGTTCAGGAGGCAGCCATTGGCCATGTACTCAGTGATGATGAAGATGGGACGCTGCTTGGTGCAGACCCCATATAACTGGACCAGCTTCTCGTGTGACAGGTTCCTACAGGACAGGTAATAGATCCAACCTCCCCTGTTGCTCCACAGAGCAGTCAAGGAAAGGCTGGGAAAGACAAGCTCTGATGAAGGAGTCAAGAAGCATCACAGAACAAGCCACCCTGGTGACCATATTGCCTTTCTCCATTCCCTCTTCCTTCAAGCTCCTGCCTGTGTCCTGATACTTCAAGACTGGCACTAAATGGAAGCAAAATAATAGCGCAGAGAAGCAAATCCAACACAGGATGGTCATAGAGACTACCTACTCGGGAGAACTGGCTTTACTCCATTGCGATCAAGCCATAGAAGGGACACTGGAAATGAGACTGGCTGTGGCAGCATTGTTTAATTTAATTAGTGTTCTTAATGCTGCTGGAGGTAGGATGCCCCCAAGATCAGCACCATTCTCAAGGAATATCTAACTAGAAACTGAGCCTCCCACTTGTCACAGTGCGACCCCAGGTTCTGGTCCAGACCTTGGAAGTTTCACACAATGTACGGCACACTCACATCACAGTGTAGCATGCCTGCTGATATAGACACCAAAGGTTGGATGGAGAGTTTGGGTAATAACTCACATCATGACTTTGGCCTCCTCAATGAACTCATCCTCTGACATCGAGCCTTCTCTGATCATCTTGATGGCCACGTCATATTGGCCTCTCCATTTCCCATACTTCACCACCCCAAACTGTCCAGTCCCCAGCTCCTTCAAGAATGTCAGGTCCCTTGGATCAATCTCCCATGACCCTATAACAAATAGCAGCCTCTATGTAATTCCATGGGATAGGAATCATACTGTAGGAGAGGGGCTTTTCTCAGGGGAAGAATGGAATATGGGCTCAGGAGCACCAGTGCATCTTTCCTCATAGGGCTGTTCTGGGGTTCCTCCCCTGGGGTTCTGAGATCTTAGAACTTTGGAAATAGTGCTGCCTAAAAGAAAAGAGATAGTATAGATAACCCCTTCAAGGGCCTTTTGAGCCTTAGAAGCCTTTAGTTCTGTAGCCCTTGTTTCTCTTAGTGGGGACCAGAACCTAAGGGAATCATGGAAAGAAAGCTATGAGCCAGCTTGGTTCTCCTGGAAGCAGGTGTTGCACCAAGGCTCACTATGGGGAAACTCAGGCTTGGCCCCCTTCTTGCTTGCTCCTGCAGTTACTGAGAGGTGGAACATGAGGATCGGGGGTAAAAGACACTAGATTCAGGTCGAGAAAGAAGTAGTTACCATAGCCCAGCCCTGCCGTGGAGGGAGCGTTCTTGTTTTGTTGAGAAACTGGATACTTGAGTCTCGAGATGAGTCCTGAAATACACAACAGTGGGTTCCATCTATCTAACTCAGCATATCATTCTGCCAGTGCCCAGCTGGCCATAATTGGGCAGGAGAAGCTGAAGGCTTATACACAGAACTCCCTTGTTCCAAGTGACCTCCATAATCCCACATTTCCTGCAACATTACGGGATTGATGTCAGGTCTCTGTGCCAACCCCCCTTCATCCCCTCCAGCTTCTTCCTCTCAAAAGGAATTTTCATGGAAGAGAGAAAATTTGGTCCTTATTAGTAATATACTCCTAAAGTTCAAACCCAGCTCAAATCTGACATTCTTAGACAGTGAGGTGGGCCTGGGGTCAAGAAGATCAAATCTAGCCTGAGAAATTTACTAGCTGTGTGACCACAGGCTTGTGACCACTTAGTCTTTATTTGCCTCGGTTTCCTCATCTGTAAAATGAGGATAATAACAGTACCTCCTTCCCAGAATTGTGAAGAACAAATGAAGTATGATTTATAAAGTGCTTAGCACACTGCATGGCACATGGTAGTGCTATAAATGTTAGCCATTATTATAGCTATTATTCAGGCAATTTTCCTACTTGCTCCAACTCCAAATGATTGATTTCCCCTTCTGCAAACTTTTCCTGCACTTAGAGCCCACACCACACAAGCTAGCACTTCTTGACTTACTTTTTTCCTTTTGGACTACCAGCTCCATAAGGGGAAGGGTGATGGCTTACACTGAGGACTAACATTGGCATTATGAGTAAAAGGACTGACTTAGAGCCATCTGTTTCTGATACTATGGGCATTTCCCAGTTAACCTCTCTGAGCATTAGTTTTCTCTTCTGTAAACTGAGTAGAATTATACCTATTCCAGTACCCCTCTCACAGAGTTATTGTCTGGCTCAAATGAGACAATTTATGGCAGGGGAGTTCTTAGACTTCTCTGTGTTGTGGCTTCCCTTCTGGTAGGCTGGTGAAACTTGGGAACCCTGATCATAATCATGCTTGTTGTATTTATTCATAATTGAAAGATATGGTAAATCTCATGAAAGGCTAGTGAAAATCAAGAATTCATTTCTTTCCCCATCCTAGTTCGCAGATTTGGATTTCACAGACCCCCACTTTTGTTACTGCTGTGTCAGTGTATTTGTTTTCTTTTAAAAACAATTATTCATTTTAAACACAAAATGAGAAAAGAAAAAGGAACATGTTCATGTACACAGCAGAATTTAGAGGATTCAATATAAAATGATGTTTCCATTTCAAACTATTTATACTTTTTGAAAACCTATGTAATATATGCTACATATTATTTTCAAAGCTATCCAGCTTTTCTGTGCTCCCTTCCAAGTTTTCTTTTGTTCTCTGCTGTGTACTTTTTATTTCTTTTTTCTCCCTCTCTCACCAACCTGCCCTAGAAAAGGCTACAATTAAATATGAATATATATGTATCTATATGCATACCTAGATATAACATATACAAACATATATGTATGTAAGACCATGCTATACATATTCAGTTTGTCATTTCTTTCTCTGGAGATGTATCCCATCTTCCTTCATAGGTCTAAGTCTTTCCATGTTTTCCTAAAATCAATCAGCCCATCATTTCTTATCACAGTGGTATTCCATCACAATCATATACCTCAACTTCTTTTTTTTTTTTTTTTTTTTTTTTTTTTTGCTTTTTACTGAGGCAATTGGGGTTAAGTGACTTGCCCAGGGTCACACAGCTAGGAAGTGTTAAGTGTCTGAGATCATATTTGAACTCAGGTCCTCCTGACTTCAGGGCTGGTACTCTATCCACTGAGCCACCTAGCTGCCCCCTACCTCAACTTCTTTAGCCATTTCCAAATTGAAGGGCATCTATCATTTTAGTCAATCTGATAGATGTAAGATGATATCTCAAAGTTGTTTTAATTTGCATTTCTCTAATCAATAATGATTTTGAGCCTTTTTTCATATGATTACATATAGTTTGGGTTTTTTCATTGAAAAACTGCCTGTTCTCCCATTGAACCATTATAGTAGAACTTTCCTGGACAACAATATAGGATCAAATATTCAGAGCTCAAAGAAAGGAGCCAAAGAAGTCATCTAGTACAATCCCCATCATCTTACAAATGACAAAATTGGGACCCTCAGAAGTAAAATCATTTAATCAAAGTGACAGTTGTCGAGGAACAAAGGCTGGGATTAGAGTCCAGTGTTCTTTTTACTATCTCAGACTACTTGCCCCATAAAACCCTACTTTTCTGTCTGTCTCCCTCTGAAGTTGAGACTTGCTCCCTAGTCCTATCCTCCATACACACACACACACACACACACACACACACACACACACACACACACCCATCTATTAAGCTTACCTTATGTGTAGATCACTGTTGATAGGTAATAGATGCAGAATAGTTAAGATACTATTGCCTACCCTTATGGACACCAAATTGATATTCCCAAAATATATCCCTGACCATGGCTCTTCCCTATTTAAAAGTCTTCGATTTCTCCCTAGAGAAACTACAAACTCTTCTACCTGTAATTTACAGTCCTTGATTTAAAGTCCTCCATGATATAGCTTCTGCCTATTTTTCTCCTTTTATTTCATTTTACATTCTCCATGACCTCTTCATTCTAAGCAAACCAGCCTGCCAACTGTTCCCCTTAAATGCTATTCAATCTTCTGCCTCTTGCCTGTGCCCACCTGTCCGTCATGTCTGGAATGCATTGGCCCTTTATAATTGTCCCTTAGAATCCCTATCTTCTTTCAAAGAACAACTTGGGTGCAACTTCTTACACAGGACTCTTGAAATAATTTGCTACAAAGATCCAGTTTTTTATATGAAACTTTTTTTTTCTCTTCTGTATATTGAAATGTTTTTGATTATGTCTGTTAAGATCACAATAAAAATACTAATTTAAAAAAAAGAAAAAGGAAAACTGCCTGTTCAACAACCCTTTCTTATGTAGACTCTGGTACTCACCAGCAGAGTTGTGTTGGTGGTAATGGATGAGTTCAGGAATGGTGCTGAAGAGGTGCCTCTCAGCCAGGTAATATTGGCTCTGAGGGGTAGAGCACACGACATAATGGCGGATCACCCCTTGAGGGTCCCTGGAGAAATGAATACACAGTAAGGAACTTGGGAGACAGAGAGGGAGGAGTTACAAACTCCAAATCAGTGAAGTGGACAAGCTCAAAGAGGAACGAGAAAAAGTGGCCTGATAGGATGAGCAAATACAAGTGTTGTGAGGACCAGCCCTGTCTCACACGATGAGGTAGCCTTTCTTTTTGCCAAGGCAAACCCTTTTGATCCCATTCTAATCCATCTTCTCCAGTCGATTTTCCCCTGAATCACTCCCACTTTCTTTACCATCTCCCTGTCTCCAGGCACCTTCCCTGCAATCCTACAAACAGGCCCACATCTTTTTGATCCTTAAAAAACCTGTACTGGATCCTTCTATCTCTGCTAGCCATCATCCTAGATTTCACTTCCCCTTCTCAGCTAAACTTTCAGAAAGCTGTCTCATTTCACCAAAACTGCTCTCCAGTCACCAGTGATCTCTTTGTTGCCAAATCCAGTGGCCTCTTCTCAGGCCTCATCCTTCTTGATTCCCTAGAGCTTTTGACACCGGCGATCATTCTCTTCTTCTTCTTGATACTCTCCTCTCTGGATTTTTTCGTGGTGGCCAATCTCTCCTGGTTCTCCTCCTTCCTCTTTGACCATTCCTTCTCTGTCTCCTTTATTAAATTTCCCTCTAGGTCAGGCTTACTAATTATGGGTGCCCCCCCCCCAAGGCTTTGTCCTTGGGCCCCTGATCTTTTTCACTCTCTACTATCTCATCGGTGATCTTATCAACTCCCACAGGCTCAATTATCATTTTTATGCAGATGATTCTCAGATTTTTGTATCTCTTAGAGCTTAACACAGTGTCTGGCATATCTTATGTCCTTAATAAATGCTTGTTGACTAATTCTCAGGACTTGTCACTTACCCAGCTGATTTGGTAAACACAGACACAGTATATTTTCCTGCTTTGCTGGAATCTCTGACAATGAAACCACCTTCTTTACCCTGGAATGAAGAGGAAAAAAGCCAAGATGACTGAGGAACAAGTACAAGTTCCTACCTGCATCCATCCGGACCTTCAATTCCCTTTTGCCATTTGTCACAGCAATTACTTGAGTATAAGTATAGTTGAGCATTACACGATAGTAACTTCATCTCCTTCATCTCGGAAGTGGACACCAGTCCACGGCTTAGGATGCTGCTTGAAGTTCCGAGATTCAGACACTAGAGTGCACTCACCTCTTGCTTTAGCAGTTGTTCTGCTTGACTCCGAGTCATATGTTTGGAATACCACCTGAAATAGGAAGCAACCCAAGTGTGTAGGTCTGAACCCAGGAAGAAGTATCACAGCCACCACAGGCCCACCTGTGTTCCTCTGGCTGTCACTCATATATTCAACCCAGAAAATGCTACTGAGTGCTTATGAGGTGTATAGAAGATATCATCCACCCCTTTCTCAAACCTAAGCTGGGATCAAAGAGACATGGAAGAAGAGCGATCAGGAAAGGAAGGACTCAGGAACAACCCACTCCTGTGGCTAGGAAGGAAAGTAGAAAAAATCCAATCGTGATTTGGCACCTTTTCAAAAGTTTCATGTCCCATGGTGGACCCCTGTTCTTGTGGCAGTGAGCTATAGTTGCCAATTCATTTGAAATTTTAAAATGCACATTGAAAGGAAGGGAGAGATTCTCTTCCTTATGAAATACCACAGCTAAAGTCCCTATGCATACTTACTCATACATCTCGATGGAGTCTTCTGCCTCGGTGACATAGTTGTTAGGGATGTAACCTTCCCGTCTGCAAAGTAGACAAGAGACGTGAGTCACCCTGAGCCATATCTGCAGGGAGGGAGAGAGCCAAACGTGAAGCCTTGGCTTCAGGAGCTGAACATCCTAATGGCAGATGGGCCGGACTCTGTGTTTTGGATTATGTTGGAGGCTTGTTTATTTGGCTCTGAATAAGAGCATCAAAAGAGGGAATAAGCATCTTTCCCATGCTCTCATCTTTTGGGCTTTTTCCCTGATCAGAGAAAAGGGTGCTTCATCAAATGAGTGTTTTGAAGGTGAGCAGGAAACTTATGTGCGATCTCCTCCACCTAAAGGGAATTTCAGTTTCCTGGGCAGCATGACCTCAGGATTTAGCCTTCTGGCCAGAAGGGAGATTTCTTAGGCAGCACCAGACCTGGGAGTTCCCTCATGAGGAACCCTGAATTCAAGAGTTCAAGGAGCAGACTTTCTAGGGAGATGAGAGTTTCTAAATAGGCATACCTCTGTGCCTCTTGGAGAAAGAGAAGGATCACCAACATGGCCCTCAAGACTGAAGAAGAGCTGAAGGTGACAGCATAGAAAAGCAAGTAATCTGGACTATATCATCTCTAGTACTACCCCTTCCCTTACCCCTGTATTTTAGTTATTCAGACAGTATAGTCACCTATACTACCTGTATGATTGTAGTCAGTCTCAAAATGTCCTTGCCTTCCAAAGAGAGCTTCTGAATGATCGCAGGTTCTCTGTGTACTTATGTGGATAAGTTTAGAGCTTATTTGATTGCCTTATGTATTTTCTATGTCTGTTCCTAGACTTCTCTAAGCCCTTCAGGGTCATCTGCATTTTCTATAAATTCAAATAAAGCCAAATCTTTAAACATTTATTACTTTGAGTACTTGTATAGGAGCTAGGAACTCTGCAACCCATATTTTGGGAAACCTAACAATGAGTTCTACATAAGCTATATTTGAAAAACAGTACCATTCATCTGGCTATATCTCTTCCCCTTTTTGTGGCTAAACTCCTTGAGAAGACAATCTATACTCAAGGTCTCCACTTCTTTTCTCCTTACTTTCTTCTGAACCCTCTATAGTATGTCTTCTGACCTCATTTTGCTTCTGAAACTGCTCTCTCCACAGTTAATGGGGATCTCTTCATTGCCAAATCTAATGACTTTTTCTGAATCTTCATCCTTTTTTGCTTTTCTGCAGCTTTTGACACTGGTGATCACTTTTTTTCTCCTTGCTATCGTCTCCTGTCTAGATTTTTTATGACATATTTCTTTCTTGGTGGTTCTACTTATCTGATCCCTCCTCATTTTCTCTTTTGTTGAATCTTTACCTAGATGTTGTTGTTATTGTTGTTGGGTCATCTCAGGCATGTCTTTGTGACTCCACTTGGGGTTTTCTTGGCAGAGACACTAGAGTGGTTTGTCATTTCCTTCTCCAGCTTATTTTAGAGATCAGGAAATTGAAGCAAATAGAGTTTAGTGACTTGTCCAGGGTTACACAACTGAGGCCTAATTTGAACTCAGGTCCTCCTGATTCCAGGCTCAAAGATCTCTCTACTGCAGTGCCACTTAGCTGCCCTATTTCCTTAGATAATACCCACTAACTGAAGCATCCCCCAAGGCTTTCATCTGAATTCCCTTCTCTCTCTATGCTATCTCACTTTCCATTTCCATGGATTCAATGATCATCTCTATGCAGGTGCTTGTAAGAGCTCCTTATCCACCAGCCCTCACTTCTCTGCTGACCTCCAGCCTAGCATCTACAACTGTCTATTGGACATTTCCAGCTTGATCTGCTATAGACATCAACATGTTTAAACTGAACCCATTATCTTTTTCCATGATCCCTACCCTCTACTTAACTTCCGCGTTACTATTAAGAGTACCACCGTCATCCTGGCCACCCAGACTTATGATCTCGGTATGATCCTCGACTCCTTACTCTCTTCCTCTCTTTTCCCCTTCCCCCACATCCAATCAGCTTCCAAGTCATGACTCTGTCTTTACCACATCTCCCACATATGATCCCTTCCCTCCTCTGACACTGCCCCCACTCTGGTGCAGGCCCTTATCACTTCATGTCTGGACTATTGCAATAATCTGCTGTTATTGCTACAAGTCTGACCATGTCACTCCCTTATTTAATAAACTTGAGGTGGTCCCCATCACCTCCAGGATCAATTGTAAAATCTTTTATTTAGCTTTTAAAGCCTCCTTTGACCCCTTTCCAGGTTTCTTACTCCTTACTTCCTTATCCCCCTTTGCATGCTATATGGTCCTGCTTGTTCCAGGTCTTCCTCAATGCTATTGCTTTGCCTCTGAGAGCACCTCCACTTTACCCCATCTCTACTTTGTGTATCTGAAGTTGTTTGCATGCTGTCCCTCTCATTAGAATGTGAGCTCCTTAAGGACAGGGCTCTTTTTGCCTTTCATTGTATCCCCACAGCTTAGCACAGTGCCTGGCACACAGTAGGCACTTTTATGAAACGTTTGTGGGCTTATCTTGGCTTGACTCAACTGTCAAAGATGACAAATTGCAGAATGGTTACATTGGTAGAGGACATAGGGAACTCACTGGCATTTATTTCCCAATGCCAATGAAATTGCAGGGCCAGACCAAAATTCAAAACAAACCCCAAAACACCCCAGACTTCAAATAGGGCCCAGCCCCTGGCCTCCTGGTTGATGCCCGGTGGGGGCCTGGGTCACGGGCTCTGGATTTGGTGTTGGGCGGGTAAAAACCCTTTCTAGCCATGATGACAGGGAGGGAAAATTCCACTGTCAGATTGTGTAACTGCACATGCCAGGGCCCAGGTGTGTTGGTTCTGAGATGGCCTCTCACCCATTTTTGTCCCGAGCTCTCCACCAGGGTAAGGTGCTCTCCTCCAGGATAAGATACTCTTCACCCTTCTGTAACTGCAGGTCGTTTGCGTTCATCGGCGTATAGTCATAAAGGGCAACGACCCTCTTGAGCTCATTTGGGGGGCTGGGCTCTCCTCTCGGCTCAGGGGGTAATGGTTTGTTTAGAATCTGTGGGGTGGAAAGTCATAAAAGGTAACAGATCTAGAAGGGGCACGCTCTCCTCTCCTTCCTGTCTGGACCATTTCCTATCTAGCTCAAATCAGACACTCAACTAGAAGTCAAGGAAGCCTTGCTTTTAGTCCCAGCTCTGCAAAGTATTAGTTGACTTGGGCCAATTTGCTTTGCATTTCCGTAAAACAGAGATAACTGCCTATGTCCCTCACAATATTCTTTGTGTTATTGTTGTTTGGTCGTTTTTCAGTTGTGTCTGATTTTTTGCGTCTCCATTTGGGGTTTTCTTGGCAGAGATACTGCAGCGGTCTGCCATTTAGAAAATGAAGCAAATAGGGTTAAGTGACTGGTCCAAGGTCACAGAGCTAGGAAGTATCTGAGGCTGGATTTGGACTCACAAAGATGAGTATTCCTGAGTCTGGGGCTGGTGCTCTATCCACTTCACCACCTGACTGTCCCTCAAAATATTATTGGGAGAAGCAAATGAGACAAGGCATGTAAGTAATTCATTTACCACAAACTAATATATAAATGGTAGGAATTACTCACATTTTAAGTGTGTGATATCACCCAGTGGCAGCTGGAGCACCTTCTACCTTTTCCCAGCACTGGAAATGCCCCTATTTGTTGGGCTTCAAAGTGCCTAGTAAGATTGCCAAACAGTAGTGTACCTCTGGTCTTCTACCTTTAGGGTTCTAACTCAGCCCAAGAGTCAAATATAATTTTACTATCATCCAGCCTCCAAACTGAGGGTCCCCCTATACCTGGTCCTCCTCAGGGGTTGGAGGAAGAGGTTTTTTGGTCTTCCGGTGAGAGCTTCCCGGTTTTAAGCCTAAAAAATAAGAAACGGATGATGAGAGAGCATTTTGGGGAAGAGTTTAGGAACAGCAAGGGTAGGTCAGCCATGGAAGTAAAGCAGATAGGATTCAGCAAAGCAAGAAATGGCAGGTCTCTCACTTCCATTGCGATTCTCCAGGATTTGACAGCCCATGGCATTTTTGGCTGTCTGAGAGCAGCAGAGGTACTGCCCATCGATCCAGAAGCAAGGGTGGTATTTCTGCACAAGGTCACTGTTGTAGCGGATCACTGTGGGGAGGGGAGAAGAGAGAAAGAGATCATTCTGCATCCTGGAGCCCTCCCGGCAGTACTTCAATTGGAGGACCCATGGTTTACATTTTCCCCCCTTTGACTGGACTTAGTTTAACTTCAACCAACTCTCCTCTTACTCTCTGCACTGGCCTGATGATTAGTATACTTTGGTCTTCAGTAGACCTTCATCCCGGAAAACCTCTTAATGAACATCTGAATGCTAGTAGATATTGTCCACAGAGCACAGGAGTAGAGTTTGACCTGAGTTTTTTCAGCCTGATCTTAACAGCCATTCTGTGAAGCAGGTGAGAATTGGTTTGGCTTTCACTTTCCAGAAGAGAACCAATTCTCTCACTCTTATTCCTACTCCAGCATTTCATTAAATGCAGTATAAGAAGCATTTGTTAAACACTTGCCATAAGACAGCTATTGTGCCGGGAAAATCCCATTGTATCTTAAAAGGATATTTGCCTTAGTAAGGATGGTGGCAGTTGGTTTGTGGATTACTTTTTAACTGCTGCATGATTCAATAGAAGAGAGCTCAAAGGTACAGTCTTACTATAGGTGAAAACGAGAATAATTCTCTCTCTCTCTATGTAACCCCCCCAATTGTTCTGGGAACATTCAAATTGAACTGAACTCATTCTGAATTTAATAAAGGCTGTCCCCAAAGTCTTAGTGCAATTTTAAGAACTCTACTTAAAACTTTCGATATCTTATCTGCCAATGTCAGAGTTTGGAGGGTCAAGTGAGATAACAATCAAAAACCCTATCCATAAGATGTTTTTATTTTATTATTATTTTTTTCATCTGTGACATTTCAACAACTTTAACATCATCCCCATTAGAAAAATCTGCCAAGGTCAGGTTGGGGAGGTACATTTTCCAATCAACATGGACAGGTGAAGGTTCTAAGGGACCCAGGCTCTTCACATAACCCTCCAAAAACAACCAAGAGAACAAAATGGCTAAAAAAACCAAATATATGGGGAAAATTAACTAAAGGAGATATTCAGGTTAACAGTCAGAGGGTTAGGGTTCAGAAAAAAAAAAGACCAGGATAGGAGATGTGCTTTGGAACCCATTTGCACAGATGGACAAATTAATTATAATTACTCAAGATTCAGCTTCGTTTTTTCATTTCCATTGCTGTAGTCAGCATGGTCTTTCTCTCATGGGAAGACAAGAGGGTCCAGGATAGAACCTGAACAGACACTCATGCTCAGAAGGCCAGGAACTAGCAAAGGGTCAAACAGGCCCTAAGAGAAGCCGAAAGGGCAGGGGAACAGAAACCAAAGGGATGAAGGAGCAGCCACTGAGAGGTGCTGGAAGTCAGCAGCACCAAACTCATCAGAATGACTTCATTCTTTGCATTTACGTTGGGGCAAGGAGAGGCCAAAGGAATGGACGCTGAGAAAAGGCCATGTGATTCAGCAATGAAGATGGCCTTGTTGACATTGGAGAGAACTGTTACATGAATTAGGAGGAGCAGAAGCTAGACTGGAAGAGACCAAAGCATTAGGGGGAGTGAGGACGTGGAGCCGCTGACTGTAAACTGCTCTCCAGGGGTTGGGATGCTGAGCAAGACTGAGCCATATGGTACACTCGGGAAGTAAGGAGAGAGAGTACTGTGGAAGCCCTTAGAAAAGCCAGATGAGGATTTGGACTAGGTGATGACATTAGAGAGTATGCATTTCAGAGGAGATACTGCTGAGTGAGGGGGGCCAAGGGAGCATCTGAGAGTGACCCATGGGGGGGTGCAAGGTGACATGTCGGGGGCAGTGAGAGAAGGAAAGGTTTCCTTCTTGGAGAGGATGGCAAGGGAGGGGGCATCTTCCAGAGAAAGCCAGGTTGCTTTTATCTCCAGAAGATGGAAAGAATCTAAGAGACTGAAAACAGGGAAATCTGTCAGAAATCTAGTGGGTATTCCAGGGGGCTCAGTGAAAAGGCTCCACACAGAAGTACAATCACAGAAAAGAGGGAAGGCTTTGAGGACGGGAAGAAGTGGCAAGGAAAAGAAATGTTTGTTTCGATGGATCCCAGCAATCAGGGGAACAGGAGGTAGGAGTAGGGCTAGCTATAGGATTATAGGGAGAGTGCTAGCTACAGAGAAATTTGTTAGACTCCATCAGGCCTGGGGTTCTAACTGGAATGTTGTAAAAGCTATACCTTCGACAAATCGGCAAGGATGGAAATAGAGGTGGAGGGGGTTGTGGAAAAAGAGACACAATAACACATACTTAGAGCTGTTCTTGGGTACAATCATGTGGTAAACCAGTTTGCAAATATGGGGTAAAAGTGACTCGATTGTCATACCCTCTGACCAAGAGATCCCCTAAGGAGGGCAAAGTCAGTGCACATCCACAACTAGGAAATGGCTGAACAAATTGTTGTATAGAAAGGTAATGGGATACCATTATCCCCAAAGAAATGATGGATAATGGAGTACTCAGAGAAATGTGGAAAGATGTCTACGAATGGAGTAAAATCAGCAATTGGGAAAATGTTATAAAAAATGACGACAGCAAAGGAAATGAAAGAGAACACAAAGAAGCTGAGCCCTGGGTAATGCTGGTGGCCTGGGTGGGCTGCTTGCAGAAGAGAAGAGGAGCCCCCTCTGAGGTAGAGGGCTACAACTATGGAATGGTGCATATAAGAGCAAAAAAGATTGTTGTGCCAATTATTTAATTTGTCACAAGGGGAAGGTTTCTGGGGTGAGGGTATAATGTCCGGAAATGAGGAGAGAACAATAAAGCTACAAAAAGAAGCCTCTTGTGATGGGGTGTGCTTCTAAAGACCTCCCCCTCCCAAGTGGAGACCCTGCCCTCTAGACCATTGGCACCAACTATACGTGGAGGCAACTAGATGGCTCAGTGGTTAGAGCTCAGGCCTGTGGTCAGAAAGGCCCGAGCTCAAATCCAGCTTCACTTACTGGTTTTGTGACCCTGGGTAGACCCTAAACCTGTTCGCCTTAATCCACTGGAGAAAGAAATGGCAAAGCAAAACATGATCTTTACCGAGAAAACTCCCATGAACAGTAGGGTCTGTGGGTTATGGACAGTCAGCCATAATTGAACAATATATTTGAAGCTTTAGGGCTGGGCAGGGGGCAGTGAGAACCAGGTAAATGTGTTCCAAGAAGAGGGCAAAGTTGGTGTGGTTCAAGAAGTCGCCACATGAGAGTCGTTATGTTTATGAGGACAAGTGACTGTCATGCAATAACCCAACCATAGATTATCAGCCTGCCATTCTTCCTGTTTCTCTAGGCAACCTTTCCTGGTGGCAATTCAGCCCGTTAATCTCTCAGTCCCTAACAGCCATGTAGCTATATATACACAAGTATACATGCACGCAAGCATCCTGTGGAAATTTCTTCAAGCTGCACACGGGGTCAAATTGGGACAAAAGGCAGAAACTCAGGGTTCTGAGCAAATCCAGACCCTTGGAAAGTCTAGAATGCATAAGGAACTTCCAAGATGAAGCCCTCCACCTCCTCCTCTGTCTTGTAGAGATCCAGCAAGGTGGGAGCTCTCAGCCTCACTCTAACCTGGGCTACCTGTGTGTTCTTGAGCTAACCCCTTGCCCACTCTGGGCCTGTTTCCTTCTCTCTAAAACGAGGTGATCTTGAAGGGCTCTCTCAGCTCTAGAGACTGTGATCTTGCCACGAGAGGATAACCATGTAAAGTAGTAACAAACATGACTGTGGCACTTGCTGGCAAGAAAGGGCAAAGGCCCTGTCTCTGTTAGCATGAAGTATCAACAGAGGGACAGAGTGGAACGGGGGGCCCCAAGAGAATGGAGTCAGCCTTGCCTATTCACTCATTCCTGGCATCGTCTTCCACTTGACTGGTTTGAATCTCTCGATTGTGACCAATGTGGAAGATTGTTTCCAAATGGCCTAAGGTGTTTTGTTTTCAAAGGAAAACATCCTTTGTTGGTTTTCCAAATGAGCCTCACCATTTTTGAGCTGGTGAATCCAGCGCTTCCTCAGTTCTTCGGTTGGGGAGAAGACATAGAGAGGGCCTTCATCATACACCACCTGGGGAATGACCAGAGCCACAACGGTGAGATCTCAGAGAAAAGAAGGAAGGACAGGCAACAGAAGATCTAGGCATGGGGACAATCTGAGGGACCCAGGGTCTGTGGCCCAGGAATGGGCTCAGGTGGCCAGGAGATGGTCAGAGCTCTCTATACAGAATTCTAGGTACAAAGGTCTACATTTTGCAGTAACAATAGCCAACACTTAGTGCTTTGAGGTTTGCAACGTGTGTGTGTGTGTGTGTGTGTGTGTGAGGGAGGGAGGGAGGGAGGGAGAGAGAGAGAGAGAGAGAGAGAGAGAGAGAGAGAGAGAGAGAGAGAGAGAGAGATTGATCCTCACAATAATCCTGGGAGGGAGGTGCTATCATTATCCACATTTTACAGAGGAGGGAACTGAGGCTGAGAGGCTAAATGATTTGCCCAGGATCACACAGCTAGTAAGCACCCATGGATCAACAAGGACCTAAGGCCAGCCCTGGGAATACAAATGAAATAATCTGTGCTCTCTGGAAACTTCCATTCTAGAGGTCTATTCTAGGTTTTCAAATGATCCTAGGCCTTCCACATAAGTGGCTTAGTTTCAGCATAGCTGAAACCATAATGTTTACCCTTGTGATGGCAGGATTCACTCAGCTTGGGCCCTGGTGTTCTGGAATCATGACTGGAAGCTGGAAGGGAGCTTAGGCCTTTCTCTTAGAGATAAGAAACTTCTCTCTAATACAGAACCCTAGAGGTTAAGGGTTTGGCCTAGGTTCACCAAGTGGGAGTGTCAGAATTCAAATCCAGGGCCCCCTCCTTTCCAGCACTGCCCACACTGCCCCTTTCTTCTCATCTGATTTTTAAATCTTGAACTCAGGGGAGGTGAGTGGAGCTCATGATTAGTAGGAATTATCCATAGCCTTGACTCTCCGTAGAAAATGTTTATTCCTAAAGTAATTCCTTCCTATTGGTATCCACCAAATAGCTTGAGTGTAATTAGGACAAGAAATAAATCATAATTTAAAGGAGAGTAAAGGGCCAACTAGGTGGTGAAAGGATAGAGGGCTGGACCTAGAGTCAAAAAGCTGTGAATGCAAATCTGGCCTCAGACACTTCTTAGCTGTGTGACTCTGGGCAAGTCACTTAACCCTGATTGCCTCAGTTTCCTCATCTGTAAAATGAGCTGGAGAAGGAAATAGCTAACCACTCCAGTGTCCCTGTCAAGAAAACCCCAAATAGGGATACAAAGAGAGGCATAAGACTGACTGACAACAACAATGAAAGTAAATCACAATCAGGAAGATATACCAGTTGTCAAATAGATCCACACAGGTTTCTTAAGGCTCCACCCCCCCCATAAGACCAGATGCCAGGTGCTGTTGGAGAAATGGCCCAAGAATAAAACTGGGGGAGCCTGGGAGCTGGGGAGCATCACATGGGGAATTTGGAAGTCAGGGAGATGATTTCAGGGTCACTGTTCCTCTGTATTCTTGAAACTGCCTGTCTCTATTAGCACTTTGAGGGGAAAAGACAGCGGGAAGAAAGACCCCATCTAAAAAAGCCCAAGAAAGGGATCGAGGGGCCCTAATTCACTCTGGCTTTGTTACCAGATTTTTGCTGTGCTCCTGTAACCATGACTGAGAGGCCCCTTTCCCCCTTGCCTGCCTTCCCCCGCCCCCTTCCCCTCATCCATTTCAACTTCCCTAGCCCCCCTTTACCCCACCCCTTTCCCCTCCCTTCCCCCCTCACCTCCCAGTGGCCCCCCCTTTCCCCCTTGCCTTGCCTGCCCCCCTCCCCCTCCTCCTGGGGGGCACTTCCGGTTCCTTCTCTGCCTTTCAGGGCCTTAGAGGCTGCTGTGTTTCTGCTTACAGAACAAAGGAAAGCCAAGTCCACGAAAATAAATCATTGTGGGGCCTTTTTACTGTGTCCAGCTTAGTTTGTGCTCACTGTGCTTGCCAGTCCAGGGCTCACACCAAAAAAGGGCCTTAAATGGTAAACCCAGTGGCACCCCCTCTTTGCATTTTAAACTCCCAGCCTTAGTCCACTTGCTCATCTCCCAAGTTCATCGAACCAGCAACAGAGAGAGGCAATTCTGAAAAGAGCTAAAATGTTCAGTCAATAGACACCACAGCTTCCACATCTCAGTGATTAGAGCCGGGGAGCGCTGTTAGTGATCGCAGTAAAAGCTGTCTTCCTCTGCAGGCTTTTACTCACTGCCAAGCAGAAACTTAAGGTGCTGCCATCAATAAGGGTAAAATCGTGCAGACAGTGATCCCTGGTCCCCCTGCAATCTCTGATCCCTGGGGATCTGTAAAAGGATGCCCACTAAGGTCCCTTTTCAGGCCTACCACAGTGTAGTTAGGGAGAAGAGGACTTACCTGAAAGGGGTAGGGGAATCTCTCGATGATAGAGATCTGCTCCATCTCACTGGCTTCTTCCCCCTTTCTCTGTATGAAAAAGAGAGAGGTCAGGCCCTCAGCTGGGAGTTGTACAAGGCTCTGAGTTAAAGGCAAAGTCAGGTCTTAGTGGTCCCTGCCTGCAATCTTGCCACGGGCACCAACCCACAGGACTTCACACAACCAGTTTCTCAGCTTCTTTGCTGTGTCCAGACTCAGAATCATGAAAGGGGAACACGCAAGGCTACACACTGAACTGCATCCAAGCTAGCTGAAGATGGCCTCCCCCCAGAGATCCAAGAACTAGGCCTTAAATTCAGTCTCTAGTAGATAGGTGTAAGAGCGTGTTCTCTGAGGCACTTGGGGCAAGGATCTCCTGGCACCCACTGAAGAACGAGACCTCCCCATGCTGAAAATGAGCTTGAGATCCTCAGTTCTGGGAGACAGGGAAGGAGGTGGGGTGGAATACCCGGCAGTCCCAGGCTCAGTTCCATGCAGCTCTACAATGCCCTAAACCTTAGGATCCATTTGCTATCATATTCCATCCACCATAAATACTATAAGAAGCCATGTGATATACAGCCAGAATCAGGAAGGCTACATACTGGTTGCGTGAACCTTCACTCCTCAGTGCCCCGGGGCAAAGTTTGAAAAATAGCTGTTTCAGAACCGATGTCAATCTGTTAGTTTGAGGGAATTCTCTCATCAGGAGGTCCCTCCCCTGAACAAGCAGATCTAAAGCAGAGATGTCAAACATACTCAGGACCCACAGCAATCCCCAAGAGGGCCTGAAGCAGATTGAAGTGTCTTTGGGAAATGTATAACAAGATAAATAAACATACAGTAGGACATAGATAATGTTAACTTGTGGTTTTCTGTAACAGAGATCCTTACTGATTGTTTAGTGGCCTCTTTTTGAGCCTGACACCACTGGACTACACCATCTAAATATTATGACATTGGTATTAGAGAACAAAGATAACAACCATGTTATGAAACTCTATAGCTTGTAGTGAAAGAGATACTGTATATCCTAAAAACATTTGTTAAATTGAATTCGTCTCTTTATTTTGGGAGTATATAATGTCACCCAAATGTGGCAGTACCACTACGTAACTTATTTTTATTGTACTCATATTGTACATGGGGGTGAAGATGGGCTGTGCTTATTGATAGGATTGGACTAAAATACTTTAACTCATTTGAATAGCATAGAGGTGGATGGATAGCAAAGGTGACCTGTTCTTACCGGGATCTGCCGCTCAGGGGGAGGATTTTTTTCAGGAACCACTGTTTCAACACAGGTGATCTTTTCCACATCTACCGACCCCTTTTTACTCCCTCGTCTCTGAGAGAGAAAACAAAGATGTGGGCAAGGTAGGGCTACTGAGAGTGATTAAGCAACAGAAATGATTCGGTTTTATTATCTGAATTCCCATTCTTTGTGAGTGACTGCACGCATTTATATTCTGGGAAGGAATAAATGAATGAAAACGTATTCAGTAAGCAAAATCATATGGAAAATGCTAAAGGCCCAAAGAAAAAAGCAATCCACTCCTTGTTCTTGAAGAACTCACATTATGACAGAAGACAACGAATCTGGCTCTTGGCCTTCATCATTAGTATCATCAATACTTATGAGACACCTAGTGA
>JAJPUD010009221.1:42946-77264 GCA_023553655.1 Myrmecobius fasciatus | reverse complement strand
AAAAAAAACAACCTAAGAAGGAAAACAGAATGCATGGAAATATTCACAGAAAGCGTTAAAATGCTGTGTTGTGGTTCACTCTCAGTTCCCACAGCCCTCTCTCTGGATGTATATGACTATCTTCATCGCAGTACAACTGGTTTGAATCACATCATTGTTGAAGAGAACCATGTCCATCAAAATTGATCATCGTATAGTCTTGTTGCTGTGTATAATGTTCTCCTGGTTCTGCTGATTTCACTCAGCATCAGTTCATTCAAGTCTCTCCAATCCTCTCTGAAATCCTCCTGTTGGTCATTTCTTACAGAACAATAGTATTCCATAACATTCATATACCATAATTTATTCAGCCATTCTCCAATTGATGGGCATCTTTTCAATTTCCAGTTTCTTGCCACTACAAAAAGGGCTGCCACAAACATTTTTGCACATGTGGGTCCCTTTCCCTCCTTCAAAATATCTTTGGGATATAGGCCCAGTAGAAACACTGCTGGGTCAAAGGGTATGCACTGTTTGATAACTCTTTGAGCATAGCTCCAAATTGCTCTCCAGAATGGTTGGATCCGTTCACAGTTCCACCAACAATGTATCAGTGTCCCAGTTTTCCCACATCCCCTCCAACAGTTATCATTATCATTTCCTGTCATTTTAGCCAATCTGACAGGTGTGTAGTGGTATCTCAGAGTTGTCTTAATTTGCATTTCTCTGATCAATAGTGACTTGGAGCACCTTTTCATGTGACCGCAAATAGTTTCAATTTCTTCGTCTGAAAATTGTCTGTTCATATCTTTTGACCATTTGTCAATTGGAGAATGGCTTGAATTCTTATATATTTGAGTCAATTCTCTATATATTTTAGAAATGAGGCCTTTATCAGAACCTTTGGATGTAAAAATATTTTCCCAGTTTACTGCTACCCTTCTAATCTTGTCTGCATTCATTTTGTTTGTACAAAAACTTTTCAACTTGATATAGTCAAACTTATCTATTTTGTGGTTAATGATGACCTCTAGTTCTTCTTTGGTCACAAATTCCTTCCCCCTCCACAGGTCTGAGAGGTAAACCATCCTACATTGTTCTAATTTGTTTATAATATCATTCTTTATGCCTAGATCATGAATCCATTTTGACCTTATCTTGGTATATGGTGTTAGGTGTGGGTCAATGCCTAATTTCTTCCAGACTAGTTTCCAATGATCCCAGCAGTTTTTGTCAAATAGTGAGTTTTTATCCCAAAAACTGGGCTCTTTGGGTTTATCAAACACTAGATTACAATTGTCATTGAGTATTTTGTCCTGTGAACCTAACCTATTCCACTGATCCACTACTCTATTTCTTATCCAGTACCAAATGGTTTTGGTGACCACTGCTTTATAATATAGTTTTAGATCTGGTGCAGCTAGGCCACCCTCATTTGCATTTTTTTTTCATTAATTCCCTTGAAATTCTTGACCTTTTGTTTTTCCAGATGAATTTTGTCGTTATTTTTTCTAGTTCAGTTAAATAATCTCTTGGGAGTTTGATTGGTATAGCACTAAATAGATAGATTAGTTTAGGTAGTATTGCCATCTTTATTATATTCGCTCGACCTATCCAAGAGCACTTGATGTTTTTCCAATTGTTTAGATCTGACTTTATTTGTGTGGAGAGTGTTTTGTAGTTTTGCTCATATAGATCCTGACTTTCCCTTGGCAGATATATTCCCAAATATTTTATACTATCGATAGTTATTTTGAATGGAATTTCTCTTTGTATCTCTTGCTGTTGCATTTTGTTGGTGATGTATAAAAATGCTGATGATTTATGTGGATTTATTTTGTATCCTGCAACTTTGCTAAAGTTGTGGATTAATTCTAATAGTTTTTTAGTTGATTCTCTAGGGTTCTCTAAGTAGACCATCATATCATCTGCAAAGAGTGATAATTTGGTTTCCTCATGACCTACTCTAATTCCTTTAATCTCTTTTTCTTGTCTTATTGCCAAGGCTAGCATTTCTAATACAATATTGAACAGTAATGGTGATAGTGGACAACCTTGTTTCACCCCTGATCTTACTGGGAATGGTTCCAGTTTATCACCATTACATATGATGCGAGCTGATGGTTTTAAATAGATGCTACCAACTATTTTAAGGAAAAGTCCATTAATTCCTATACTCAAAGATAAGATCTAAATGGGTTCATGATCTGGATATAAAGAGTGATACTATAAGTAAATTAGAGGAATGTAATATAGTTTACCTCTCAGACCTATGGAGATGGAATAAATTTATGTCCAAAGAAGAACTGGAACTCTTAATTGAAAACCAGATAGATAACTTTGACTATATTAAGTTAAAAAGTTTTTGTACAAACAAAATCAATGCAGACAAGATTAGGAGGGAAGCAATAAATTGGGAAATCATCTTTACATTTAAGGGTTCTGATAAAGGTCTCATCTCTAAAATATATAGACAATTGTCTCATATTTATAAAAATTCAAGCCATTCTCCAATCAATAAATGGTCAAAGGATATGAACAGACAATTTTCAGAGGATGAAATTAAAACTATTTATAGTCATATGAAAAGGTGCTCCAAATCACTATTGATCAGAGAAATGCAAATCAAGACAACCCTGAGATATCCCTTCACACAAGTCAGATTGGCTAAAATGACAGGAAAATTTAATGATGAATGTTGGAGGGGATGTGGGAGGGCTGGGACACTGGTACATTGTTGGTGGAGCTGTGAGCGAATACAGCCATTCTGGGGGACAGTTTGGTGTTGTGCTCAAGAAGTTGTCGGGCTGTGCGTGCCCTTTGACCCAGTGGCATTTCTGTTGGGCTTATATCCCAAAGAAATCATAAAGGAAGGAAAAGGCCCCACATGTGCAAGAATGTTTGTGGCAGCCCTTTTTGTAGTGGCTAGAAACTGGAAATTGAATAGATGCCCTTCAATTGGAGAATGGCTGAATAAATTATGGTATATGAATGTGATGGAATATTATTGTTCTGTGAGAAACGACCAGCAGGACGATTTCAGAGAGACCTGGAGAGACTTACATGAACTGATGCTGAGTGAAATGAGCAGAACCAGGAGATCATTATACACGGCAACAACAGTACTATATGGCGATCAATTCTGATGGACATGGCTCTCTTCAACAATGAGATGTTTCAAACCACCTCCAATTGTTCACTGAAGAAAGCCATATACACCCAGAGAGAGGGATGTGAAATGTGGACCACAACATAACATTCTCATACTCCTTGATGGATGTTTGCTTACATTGTGTTTCCTTTATCTGATATATCATTTGTGTAGACAAGATTTTTCTTGTACAACAATGACAAGTTTGGAAATATGTATACATATATTCGATTTGCCAATATTTTAACATAATTAACATGTAGTGGATATCCTGCCATCTAGGGGAGGGGTGGGGAGTTGGGGGAAAAATTTGTAACGGAAAGTTATGTAAGGGTTATTGTTGAAGAATTACCCACACATATGTTATGCAAATAAAAAAAATAATAAAATTTCTTGAAAAAAAATCTCTTTGGGATGTAGGCCCAGTGGGGGCGCTGCTGGGTCGGGGGGTGTGCACAGTTTGGTGGCTTTTTGAGCGTAGCTCCAGGTTGCTCTTCAGGGTGGTTGGATCCGTTCACAGTTCCACCAACAATGTATCTGATCTGATTTTTCTTGTACAGCAAGAGAATTGTACAAATATGTTTACATATATTGGATTTAACATATATCTTAACATGTATAACATATATTGGATTACTTGCCATCTAGGAAAGGGAGTGGGGGGAAGGAGGGGAAAATTTGGAACACAAGGCTGTGCAAGGATCAGTGATGGAAAATTATTCATGCATATGTTTTATAAATAAAAAAATTTAATAAAAAAAAGAATTGATTAGGAAGGTACCGCACAAAAAAGATGTTTATTTTATACTCAAAGCAGAAGGATTTTGAAAAGCAAAATTGCACCAAGATGCTAGGCAACAAGAACACTAACAACAATTAGGAGGCTGAAAAGGAATGAAATTGGATTTGTATGAGAGAAATGCCTTATGTGCTTAAAGAAAAAAAAAATTAGATCCATAGATTATCTTGATATTTTTTTTAAAGAAACTTGTTATAGAATGGATTATGTTCTTTTTGTTTGTTTGCTCTTTACATTTTCTTGAGTCAAGTTGATGTTAGCATGTTAAATATCAATTTCCAATGCCACATTTGAATCAAAATATAACAGAATGACAGTTATAGGATATTGAGTTGGAAATATCTTTATAACTTAAAATATTGTGAAAAATAGAATATGGAATGGATTTAAATACAAAAACCTATTACAGTTATGCTGGATAAGGGGTTAAAAGATGGGGTATCAAATTCAAGATGTATTTTACAGATTATGTATTGGTCCTTTCTCTTTTTCCCTATGAAAGAACCTAAAAATCAGAAAGAAAAAGTGACTTGCTACTTGTGAATTCATTATTTCCACAAATGTTAAGACAGTGAAAATGGCAGGAAATAATGTTTCATTTGTGATGGAATTCATCCTCTGGAGATTTTCTGTTCTTCCCAACCTCCAAGGGATTCTGTTTGGGATTTTCTTCATCATCTCCTTCTATATACTGAAAGGAAACAGTTTCATCACTGTTATAGCTAAAATGTTTATAGCAACTGTTTTTGTAGTGGTAAGGAACTGGAAATTAAATGGGTACTCACTGAAGAATGATTGAATATGGAATTTATCATTCTATAAGAAATGATGATCAGGCTGACTTCAGAAAAACCTGGAAACAATTACATGAACTGATGCTAAATGGAGTGAACAGAACCAAGAGAACATTGTAAAAATTAACAACGATATTACATGATGATCAACTTCAGTGGGCTTGTTTTTTCTCAAAAAGGTGATGATTCAAGACAGTGGCATGCACATTTAGAGAAAAAAAAAACTATGGAGACTGAATATGGATCTAAACAAAGTTTTTGCTATTGTATTTTTGTTTGCTTCCTTTTTTACTTTTTCTTTCTCATGTTTTTTATTCCACAATTTAGTCCGATTTTTCTTGTACAAGATGACAAACATTGAAATAGGTTTTTAAAAATTTAAACAAAACAATGAACCAGATCATTGTATTACTAAAGAGCTAAATCACTCATATGATTGCAATATATTAGTGGATTTAGGAAAAAAAAATTAGAAAGATTTGAGCTTATGAAGGATGATGCTATCCATCTTCAGAGATAGAGGACAAACAAGTAAAGTTCATCCTTACATAGATATAAATAAATATGTATATGAATATAGATATCTATGTATAATAATGTTATCTGTATTTATATATGTGTATATGTTTACATATATACATACATATATTTATGTATATGTTTAGATAGATGTATACAAATCTATCTGTTCTAGACTGTATCCTTCTCAGGAAAGGTGGTGAGAGGGAGGAAAGGGAAGAAAATAAAGTAAAATGTGTAGAGCTAAAATCAAAGTAACTTCTAAGGAAGCAAAGGAAAAATAGATAGCTCTGAATGGATCTCTTTTCCCCTCAGTTTTCCCATGTACAAAATGAGCTAAAGAAAGAAAAAACAAAGCGCTGTAGTATCTTTTCCAAGAAAATCCCAAATGGAATAAAAAAATATTGGATATGACTGGTATTTCTGTTTGTCTATATATTATCTATTTATGTATGTATGTATTCATATATAAATACATTTGTGTATAAATGTAAATCACAAATATAATATATGTATCTATATGCAAACTTCAATTTTATATGCAAGCAATTATTAAATTATCACCATTATAACTGCCATTCTTTCACTAATTACAATCCATGTAATAACTTTTAAATAAACCCTTTTCTTAAAACAGCCCAATAAGTCAAATTACAAACAAAATAAAAATGATTAAGGTTTTTTATTTAAGCATAAATAAATGTTGGATGGTAAAACTATAGTAACATAAAAATACAATAATTCTTTTTTTCAGAAGTGATAATTGCCATCTGATAATTTTTATTACTTTTGGGGTTGTCTCAAATGTGCTGCACATTGGGACTCATATTGCTTTGTCAATGCTTTGATTTTTTGTAAATTCTAGACATATTTCCCATCACAATTTACCTGTTAATGTTTTACATTCAATTTATAAATAATTGAAAGCAAAGGGTCCTTCTTGATATCTTACCTCTCCTAGTGAATTTTGAGAGAGAGAAATTCCTTTATATAAGAAATCACTTTTAAGGGTAAAAATTAAGAGTTTGTCTGCAGGAGATTTTTTTTTGTTAGTGGACACAACTACAAGTCAAAAGATGTAAGTTATAAACCCTGGTTTTAGAGAGTTTGAAAGCAATTTTTAGTAAGTGATTGGTGCTGGTGATGATGAAGATGTTGATGGTGGTGGTGATGGTAATTTTATTCATTGTGATTTTGTTAAAGTTAATCATCACAACAAAAATAATATAGTTATAAATTTTTATACAAGTGGATATGTATATGTGCATATACATATACACAAATAAAATTAATGTATTATAATGAGTTAATGTAAAGGCTACCAATAATAAGGTAATTTTAATTGATTAATCAGTAAAACAATAATCATTTATTGCCCCCTTGAAAATTAAACATTGTGTTCTCTCAGGCAATATTATAAAAGTCCCTGTCTCCGAGACTTTTATAAACTAATATCTAATATTTTATAGATATCAAACTATCTATAGTATATCTATCTCTCACTATATACAGAGAAAGTAAGAAAAAGCAATACTGCCTAAGTAGTACAGTGGCTTAGAAGTGAGCTCAGAGATGGGAAGATCTGAGTTAAAAATATGACCTTGGACACTACCACAAATCCTTATATGTAGAATGGGGACACATTGGATAAAGAAATGTCAAATAACCCTAGTATTTTTGCTAAAATATCCCTATGGAGTAGTTCATGATATCACAAAGAGTCTGACATGACTGAATAATGGAACAACAACAACAACAAAAACAATGTACATACAGATATGTGTTTATACTCATGAACATTATATTTTATATTATGTTCACATATATGAATTAATATATGTATGCATACATGTCTATACTCTTAAATCTATATCTTCACATACACACATGTATGTATTGTGTATATGTAAATATACACTACCCCATTTGAACTTTCTTGGCTAAAATACTGCTATGGTGTGCCATTTCCTTCTCTAACCCATTTTACAGATGAGAAAATTGAAGCAGATTTGGTTAAATAAGTTGTTCAAAGTCATACAGCTAGTAAGGTTTGAGTCTGGGTTTTAACTTTGAAAGATGAGTCTTTCACCAGCCCTGAAGTCAGGAGGACCTGAGTTTAAAACTGACCTCAGACACTTAACACTGTCTAGCTGTGTGACCCTGGGCAAGTCACTTAACCCCAATTGCCTCAGGGGAAAAAAAAGTTGAGTCTCACAGCAGACTTGGTTAAATGACTTGTACAGGGCCATACGGCTGGTAAGGTTTGAAGCTGGGCTTTCACTTTAAAAGATGAGTCTCACACAGCAGGCTTGTTACTCTATTCACTGGACCACCTGGCTGCCCTTACATATACCTATGCTATGTGCCTACATTTATACATACACACATGTGATATATGTATATACATATATATATATAGGTATATAGATTTACCATTCTCAAAATAAAATATAATATAAAATAGATTAACAAATGTTCCTACTGACATTATGGTTTTGAGATATGAGATTCTGAAAATCTTCTAGTTTACTTATTTTACTTTAACAAATATATCTCTATCTCTCTAGACACATATACATATATTCATACATACAAATGTGTGCAGATAAATAGATAGACAGATAGCTAGTAATTAGATTTTAAATGACCTTATAATTCCATCTTGCTTTTAATTCAAACATCATTCTATGATTTTTATTATGATTGTATTGTTAGATCAAACAGACTTAGGAAGATGCTGGAGGAGTCAAATCACCTCACCTTTTTGGTCAAAATAAGAGGATATTCAATGGCCTAAGTAGTGGATGAAATCAGCAGATGCAATGAGAAAAATAGATGATATATTCAGAATAGAATTTGAGCCAATAATAAATTGTTAAGGATGCATTTAAGTTTGTGCTTTGATTATTTAGCTTTATGTATTGCATTGGTTATACACGTATACATTCGCATATTTCACATACACCTGTGCATGCATTCTATGTGTTTGTGCATATGTATGTGCATGTGTGTATGCATTTGAGATGTAATAAGACAGTGGATTAATTTAAGACAGTGAGATATAGAAGTATCTCAATAGTTTTGTTGTCAGCAAATTCATGGCTAGTAGAAAAATACTCTGGCAATAAAAGCTTTGACTGCATAACATCTGCCATAAAATTCAGAACTAGAGATTTAAGATATAGGGGTGGTTAAAACAGGGAAGAGTGAAAGGATAACAATTCTTTTGAATTTGAAGTCTTACATATTAGGGAAGGAAGGTTATAGATGCATTTGATTTGACTCCCTTGAATATTATGGATAAAGAAAGGGTTAGAATTGTAGAGAAACAACTTTAAGCTTGATATAAGGGAGAAATCTCATAACAAAAAGAAATATTCAGGAAGAAAATGGGCTGTTTTGGGTTGAATTTGATTACAAACTTTACTGCAACAATTAGTAAAACTTTTGTGAAAAAAAAGATGAACTTACATCAAGCAGATGAATTCTTTTCCAATGCAAATTGTAATAAACGCACTGCAAAGCATCTTATAAATTTAATATTCTATATCTTAAAGATGAAGAAAAGGTTACATTATCAATAATAATCATAGAGCCATTCATTCTTATTTCCTGATATTTGGTATAATATGAAGTTTTCTCATTTCGTGTTATGTCTTCTGAGTCTTAACTACTGTCAACAGACCCAGAATACCTCATAGGAAGAAAAACATTTCCTACTATTTCAGAATATTTTAAACCATGAGGAAAGAGAGCATTTTTAAATGAATAGAGTGATTTGTACTAAAAGAGCATAATTAGGAAAATACCCAAAACAACTTACTATCACTATGGTGAAGGTAGATGGCATTTTAAAGTTTCCAGGTTTCTTGATTTGCTTTAGTAAATAAATTATTCTTTCTCTTTCTCTGTTTTCCTTTATCTGCCTTAATGCTCTTTTTTATTTTAATTTCTCAAACTCTGTCATTCTTTCTTTGTTTGCATGTCTGCCTGAATCTCTCTCTGTCCTTCCCTCTCTTCCTCATCCTTCCCTTCCTTCCTCCTCTCTTTTTCCTATTTCCTTCCTTGTTCCCTCCTTCCCTTTTTTTCTCCTTTTCCTCCCTCCTTTACTCCCACCCTCCTTCTCTCCCTCCCTTCCTCTCTTTCTCTATCTTTCTGTCTGTCTGCTTTTCTCTTTCCCTCTCTGTCTCTGTCTGTCTCTTCCTCTCTTTGTTTGTCTGTATATCTGCTCTGTCTCTCCTCCCCCATCCCATTCCCACTTTTCAGCCCACAGTTGATTTTGTTTAGAGGTAAGCTTATATGCTACTAGAAAAGTTGTAGAAAGCATTCAATGACTGAATTAAAATATTTGTTAATTTTTGTCATCATTGAACTAGTAGCAAATTGTTCAACATTAATGTAGTTAAGGAAAGTTGCAATTGTAGGTAGGTGTCCTTTTTCAAATAAAATCTCTTGAGGAGTTCTCATTTGCATGCATTTCCAGTGCAAAGGGAAAACAAAAAGAAGGGCATTTTTGTAGGAACTGTGAAATGAAAGAGAATATGATTGTGTATTTAGCTACTTGTTTCATGATTTGATTCACTTATGAAGCAGTTTTCTCAGTGCAGCAATGACATCTTTATTTCTCAGGCTGTATATCACGGGGTTAAACATTGGGGTTACAGTAGTATAGAAAAGAGCAAATATTTTGACAGATCCTTCTGAGTGACTGGATTTTGGCTGGAAATAAACAACACTTCCAGATACATAGAATAAGCCCACAACCATGAGGTGGGAGAAGCAGGTAGAGAAGGCTTTGGATCTTCCTGCGGTTGATGACAATTTCAAGATGGTAGTGATGATTTTTACATAGGATGCAATTATCAATAGAAAGGGAGTTAGGATGAATAGCTGAGCAACAACATGGACAGAGACCTCTATTTTATATGTGTCCCCACAGGCTAATTTGAATAAAGGTGGAGCATCACAGAAAATGTGATTGATTTTATTAGGACCACAGAAGTTCAGAGAGAAAATCTGGTATGTCTGCTCTATCAGTACTGGAACCCCAATCATCCAAGAAGCCACAACCAATCGGACACATACTTTGTGATTCATGATGAGAGGATAGTAGAGAGGCTTGCAGATGGCCACATAACGATCATAAGCCATTACTGCCAGGAGCAAGCACTCTGCCACTCCCAGAATAAAAAAGAAGCAAGTTTGTACAGCACAGGCAAGGAATGAAATAGTTCTTTTCTGGGTCCAGAGATCTGCCAGCATTCTGGGGAGAGTGACTGATGTGTAACAGATTTCTAGAAAGGAGAAGTTCTCAAGGAAAAAATACATTGGTGTTTGGAGACCTGGGTCAATCTTGGTTAAAAAAATGAGGAGGCCATTTCCTATCAGTATAATTATATAGATGCTTAAAAAAATTGCAAAGAGAATCCCTTGGAGTTTAGGAAGATCAGAAAATCCCAGGAGGATGAAGTACCCCACATTTGTGATATTGTGCCCTGCCATTGTGTCCTTCTTTGGCCTGTGAAAATAATAAAATGAAAAGCAGGTAATTTTTCTTCTGTGGTTCCTTTTTGGGTTTAATATATCATATTTTATTCTTCCTTCCCCAAATTCTGTACTATATCTCTGAAGATACCCTGTGATTTTTGGAGGAGGATGGGAATCAATAAATTATTCAATAAGTGATTGTAAAGTGTTTCCTATCTTCCAAGTACCATGAATATTTGAATAGAACTATGGAAGCAGAGACAATTATCTAAAAATGGCTATGAAACTCTTTAATTCCATATAATTCATGTAAGATATAGCATAGCCAAAAGAACTTACTCTGAATTGTCCCCACCAGGATATCCCTTACTGCTTTGTACTTTTCAACCTATCTACCTTTACTTTCTGTATCTACATACATGTATATTTGTATGTGTGTGGACTTATACCTGTGTGCAGGTATGTATATACATACATATATACATATAAACATAGCCACAGACATACACATGCAAAATATATACATGCAAACACAATGTGTATATAAACACACACACATGTATATACACATATATGCATCCATTTGTATACACATATACATATGCAACCATCCATGCATATATATATTTGTGTGTATATAAAATTCCCCTCCCCCTAGAAAATTTTCTTTAATTTATCCAAAACCTATTGTTTTTTCAAAGTCCACCTTATAGCCTCTCATTTTTCTGAGTAAAATTTTATGGCCACAACCAGTTGTACATGTTTTCTCCTTTTCTTTAATTACTATATTATACAATCCACACCAGATGTGTTACTTAGTAAATGCCATTTGTGTTACGTGTTTTTCTCCATATGTATATCCTTTGCCTACTGTTGTGTTCTAAGCATCTTAAAAGCAGATGCTATGCCTCATATAATTTCATCTTTTAAAATTGTTCTATGCATAACGGTATTCAATAAAACTTTGTAAGGTGAAACAAATTTCCTTTAAAATGTTACTTCAAGAATATTTGCTCAGCTGAAATATTTATTTTACTAAAAAAATCTTTAAAATTCTTGATTTAGAGATTTATTCCATATGGCAACAAATTAACACATTTTTTTTATTATTTATCAGGCTATAGTCTTCTTTTCCAATTTTATGTGGAAGCCTGACAATATCATTCTCACTTCAACATCCATGTGAGGTCTGTTGGAAGAATGAATTAGGGAAATTGGTAAATTTGAATATTTCATATGTTTAAACATAAGCAATAATTGGAACATAACCCAGATCTAACTGTCCTATGTAGGCAGTAGCATATAATCAGGGAGCATCGGGAGACTAGTAGATTCTTTAATGATGGTAGATGTCAAGAGTACGCAGTATATTCATGTGTGTGTGTGTGTGTGTGTGTGTGTGTGTGTGTGTGTATAGAGAGAGACTAGTTTATTAGAAGCTGTTCTTAATGAAATCATAATTTATTTGAAAATGACACTGTAGCTTTAATTTGTTCAATAATTATCACTGTAGTAATATTTCATACATTTTCCCCAGAAGTCAAACTTGAGTATACTAGTATATAGTATACAGCTTCCATATTTTTCTATAATTTCAAAATAGAAAGTATTTGATTTCATAAAGTATTTTATTTCTAAAATCTCAAAAGATCCTTCAGAAATAATTATATTTAATTATTACTAATCATATAAAACTCTTCTTTTTATAATTTTATGATGTAATCTGTCAGATTATGCATAAATGCACATATATATGTATATCATCATATATACATATATGTATATATATATATATTTACATATGTATATATATACAGAAAGAGAGATAGAGACAGAGAGAGATGGGGGGGGGAGGAGGAATAGGTTCAACAAAATTTTTCAGACTCCTCAGCCACGTTCACCAATTGAACTTAGAATCATACAGCCTTTTAGAACTCAAGTGTTCATCCTTAATACAATGGTCTTTAACTTCTCCAGGTCTTAAGTACTGTATATGGTGAATTATAGGGAATTATAGGCTTGGTCTGACATAATCTCAATATCCATTCATCTTTTGGATCTAGGATCCTATTTTAAGGATTATTAACATTTTTCTTTACATCACGGACATTCCATAGTCTATAAATACTTTTGAATTACTCAGAACAATGTTGAAAAATATGTAAAAAAATAAAAATCATAATAATTATCAAGATATTTTAAGAGGTGACAGCATTTTTTTTAACAATTTAAATATAGTTAAATTAAAGTTATTTTTTAGGGGGATGTATTGACTATCTATGAATAGAATACAAAGCTCTGTCATCACCTTTGACCAGGCAAAAAGAATATTATGTTAAACATATAAGATTTGTTTTTAATTTCTTGAAACAAATATTTAAATTATCATTCAGAAATAATTAAATCAACATCACACAAACAAAAAGTAATGAATCCGTGTCAGTGTCATCAAAATATTTTTGCAAGAAAATCTGCAGTTGCTCATTTCTTATAGATTTCTCTTTTTTAAAAAGCTGACAAAAGATTTTCTATTTCCTCTTCAATTTGGTATTTTTTTTCAATATTTGAATTTTTATGAAGATTTTAGGCACTTTTCTCTCTTCCATGTTAGCTGTTTAGTAAATTTGTCTTTTATATTAGCATTCTTAAGGTTAAATTCTGGTCCCTAAATTGAGTTACCTAAACATGTGGTAAAATATATTTACTTGTTAATCCATATAATGGATGAGATTTATCTTTTTAAAATATTCCAGGTGAAGTTTTTTTTTTTCTTTCAGAAATTACCCACCAAAGCTAAACAACTTTTAGTTGTCATCTTGAAAGATGAGTTCTATGTAGTAGAACTCATACACACATCTATGTAGCTATCTGTGTATCTATGTATCTAAAGTTGTAATATAATTTTAAATAAAGTATATTTATATTCTTTATCCTGCATATAGTATACTATATAATTTGAATCTCTGTATGTGTACATATATATATTTGTTAATGTGGACATCCACATTTAACTTAGTAATATGCAATGATGTACATTTTATACATAAATAAGCTTAATTATCTCATTATAGTTGTACAATGTGTAAAATATTATCTTTTTATATGTTTACAAATATATTTTTATATTTAGTGTATATACATTTGTATGTACAACACATTATGTAAGCTTACATATAAACATGTACAATTCCATAATGTTTGTATGTGTGTATATATGTGTGTATATGTATACATACATATATATCCATGTTGACACACTTATATTGCATATCTATGTGCGTGTATGTCTTTGTGTATACACACATGCATATTAGTGGTACATGGGTGGTACAGCAGATAGACAGCTGAGTCCAGAAATAGGAAAATATGAGTTAAAAATATGACCTTGGACTGTGTCACTCTGGGCAAGTCACTTAACCCCAATTGCCTCAGCAAAAACAAACCAAAACAAACCAAACCAACCCTTTGGACACTACCTCAAATCCTCATATGTAGAATGGGGACAAACTGGAGAAGGAAATGTCAAAAAAAACCCCAGTATTTTTGCTATATCTCCATGGAGTAGTTCATGATATCACAAAGAGTCAGACATGACAGAATAATGAAGCAACAAAACAATGTACATACAGATACGTGTTTACATACATTATATACAAATAAGTACACATGTATATAAATTCATATGTATGCATACAAGTCTATACTCTTTTAAAAGAAATCTATATCTTCACAAATACACATGTATATATTGTGTGTATGTAAATACATAACCCCATACTGGTACGGTTTGTCATTTTATTTTCTATCCCATTTTACAGATGAGAAACTGAAGCAGACTTTAAGTTAGTTATTCTAAGTCATACAGCTGGCAAGGTCTGAGGCTGAGTTTTAACTCTGAGTCTGATAGCAGACTTGGCACTCTATTCATTGGACCACTTGGCTGCTCTTATATACACCTATGCTATGTGTCTGCATATATACTTATATAGTATAATCTCTTCTTCATCTTTATGATATAAATTCATAGCATATTAAATTTATAAGATGTTTGGAGTGTGTTTATTACAATTTGCATTAAAAAATAACTCATCCACTGTTGAGGAAAGTTCATTTTTTTCCACAAGTGTTTTATTTTAGTGTTTTAACATGTTCATTTAGTTGTTGCAGTGGGGTTCATAGTCAAATGCAATTTAAAGCAGCCCATTTCCTTTCTGAATATTTCTTCCAGTTATGAGATTTCTTCCTTATGTAAAGCTTAAACTTATTTCTCTGAAATTCTAGCTCTTTCTTTTCTTTATCCATAACACTCTAGGGAGTCAAGTCAAATGCATCTTTAACCCTCCTTTCCTCATATACAAAATTTTCAAATTCAAGAGAATAATTCCCCTTTTGAGTCTGCTCTTTCTTAACCATCCCCAGATCTTAAATCTCTAGTTCTGAATTTTATGGCAGAGGTTATCCAGTCAAAGCTTTTATTGCCAAAATATTTCGCTACTGACCATGAATACACTGACAACAAAACCATTGAGATACTTCTCTATCTCACTTTCTTAAACTAAGCTGCTGTCTAATTATACCTCAAATGCATACACATACACACACACATGAACATACATATGCACATAAATACATACATATGTATATACATGTATATGCATATATGTATATGTGTGTAACCAATGTTGTACAATAAGCTTTTTAATCAAAGCACAAGCATAAATGCCTCATTAACACTTTATTATTGGCTCAAATTCTAGTCTGAATATGTCTTCTGTTTTTACATTTCATCTGCTAATTTCACCCACTATTTCTTGTTGAATATCCTCTTATTTTGAACAAAAAGATGAAGTCATCTGACTCCTCCAGTTTCTTCCTAACTTTGTTTTTTGTAAGGATGCAATCATAATAATAACCATCTCTACCTTCATTTCTAAAACAGATTAATTTTTTTAAATTAAAGCTTTTTATTTACAGAACATGAGTGACTTTTCTACATTGACCTTTGCAAAACTTTTTTTTTGTTCCAAGCCCTTCCTCTCCCTCCCTCCTGACCCCTAGATGACAGGTAGTCTAATACTTGTTAAATATGTTAAATTATATGACAAATCCAATATACATATACATATCTATAAAGTTATCTTAGTGCACAATAAAAATCAGATCTAGAAAGAGAAAAAGAAAAAAAAACTGAGAAGGAAAACAAAATGCAAGGAAATATTCACAGAAAGAGTTAAAACACTGTGTTGTGATTCATATTCAGTTCCCACAGGGCTCTCTCTGCATGTATGACTCTCTTCATTGCTGAATAGGAACTGGTTTGAATCACATCATTGTTGAAAAGAACCATGTCCATCAGAATTGATCATCTTATAATCTTGTTTCTGTGTATAATGTTCACCTGGTTCTGCTCATTTCATTTAGCATCCGTTCATGTAGGCCTCTCCAGGCCACTCTAAAATCATCCTGCTGGTTGTTTCTTAACAGAATAATATTCTATAACATTCATATACCATAATTAATTCAGCCATTCTCCAATTGATGGACATCCTTTCAGTTTCCAGTTTCTTACCACTACAAAAAGGGCTGCCACAAACATTTTTGCACACGTGGGTCCCTTTCCCTCTTTTAAAATCTCTTTGGAATATAGACCCAGTAGAAACACAGCTGGGTCAAAGGGTATGCACAGTTTGATATCTTTTTGAGCCTAGTTCCACATTGCTCTCCAGAATGGTTGGCTCTGTTCACAGTTCCAACAATGTATCAGTGTTGCAGTTTTCCCACATCACTACATTCTTCATTATCCTTTCCTGCCATTTTAGCCAATCTGATAGGTGTGTAGTGGTATTTCAGAGTTGTCTTAAATTGCATTTCTCAATTTGTGATAGTGATTTGGAGCACCTTTTCATGTGACTAAAAATAGTTTCAATTTCTTCATCTCAAAATTGTCTGTTCATATCTTTTGACCATTTATCAATTGGAAAGTGGCTTGAATTCTTATATATTTGACTCAATTCTCTATATATTTTAGAAATGAGGCCTTTGTCAGAACCTTTGAATGTAAAAATGTTTTCCCAGTTTATTTCTTCCCTTCTAATCTTGTCTGCATTAATTTTGTTTGTACAAAACCTTTTCAACTTGATATAGTCAAAATTATCTATTTTGGGATTAATGATTATCTTTAGTTCTTTTTTGGTTGCAAATTCCTTCCTCCTCCACAGATCTGAGAGGTAAACCATCCTATATTGTTCTAATTTATTTATAATATTATTCTTTATGTCTAGATCATGAATCCATTCCACCTTATCTTAGTATACGGTGTTAGATATGGGTCAATGCCTAGTTTCTTCCATATTAGTTTCCAATTTTCCCAGCAGTTTTTGTCAAATAGTGAGTTCTTATCCCAAAAACTGGGGTCTTCAGGTTTATCAAACACTAGATTACTATTGTCATTGAGTATTTTGTCCTGTGAATCTAACCTATTCAACTGATATACTACTCTGTTTCTTAGCCAGGACCAAATGGTTTTGATGACCACTGCTTTATAATAGAGTTTTAGATCTGGTAAAGCTAGGCTACCCTCATTTGCGCTTTTTTTTTTATTAATTTCCTTGAAATTCTTGACCTTTTGTTTTTCCAGATGAATTTTGTTGTTATTTTTTCTAGGTCAGTAGGATAATTTCTTGGGAGTTTGATTGGTATAGCACTAAATAAATAGATTAGTTTAGGTAGTATTGTTATCTTCATTATATTCACTCAACCTATCCAAGAGTACTTGATATTTTTCCAATTATTTGGATCTGACTTTATTTGTGTGGAGAGTGTTTTGTAGTTTTGCTTATATAGATCCTGACTTTCCCTTGGGAGATATATTCCAAAATATTTTATACTATCAACAGTTATTTTAAATTGAATTTCTCTTTGTATTTCTTGCTGTTGGATTTTGTTAGTGATGTATAAAAATGCTGATGATTTAGGTGGATTTATTCTGTATCCTGAAACTTTGCTAAAGTTGTGGATTAATTCTAATAGTCTTTTAGTTGATTCTCTAGGGATATCTAAGTATACCATCATATCATCTGCAAAGAGTGATAATTTAGTTTCCTCATTGCCTACTCTAATACCTTTAATCTCTTTTTCTTCTCTTACTGCCAAAGCTAGCACTTCTAATACAATATTGAACAGTAATGGTGATAGTGGGCAATCTTGTTTCACCCCGGTCTTATTGGGAATGGTTCCAGTTTATCACCATTACATATGATGCTAGCTGATGGTTTTAAATGGATGATACTGACTATTTTAAGGAAAATTCCATTTATTCGTATATTCTCTAGTGTTTTAAATAGGAATAGATGTTGGATTTTATCAAATGCTTTTTCTGCATCAATTGAGATAATCATGTGTTTTTTGTTAATTTGGCCATTGATAGAGTCAATTATGCTAATAGTTTTCCTAATATTGGACCATCCCTGCATTCCTGTTATAAATCCTACTTGGTCATGGTGTATTATTCTGGGGATGATTTTCTGTAATCTCTTTGCTAATATTTTATTTAAGATTTTTGCATTAATATTCATTAGGAAGATTGGGCTATAATTTTCTTTCTCTGTTTTTGTTCTACCTGGTTTAGGTATCAATACCATGTATGTGTTATAAAAGGAATTTTCTAGGAGTCCTTCATTCCCTATTTTTAAAAATAGTTTATAAAATATTGGAGTTAATTATTCTTTAAATGTTTGGTATAATTCACATATAAATCCATCTGGTCCTGGGAATTTTTTTCTTAGGGAGTTGATTAATGACTTGTTCTATTTCTTTTTCTAAAATGGGACTATTTAAGTAATTTATTTCCTCTTCTGTTAATTTGGGTAATCTATATTTTTCTAGATATTCCTCCATTTCACTTAGGTTATCAAATTATTGGCACAAAATTGGGCAAAGTAACTCCTGATTATTGCTCTAATTTCCTCTTCATTGGTGGAAAGTTCTCCCTTTTCATTTTTGAGACTAACAATTTGATTTTCCTCTTTCCTTTTTCTAATGAAATTAAGTAGAAGTTTATCTATTTTGTTCCTTTTTCATAAAACCAACTTTTAGTTGTATTTATTAATTCAATACTTTTTTTTTACTTTCAATTTTATTAATCTCTCCTTTTATTTTTAGGATTTCAAGTTTGGTATTTGATTGGGGTTTTTTAATTTGTTCTTTTTCTAGCTTTTTTAGTTGCAAGCCCAATTCATTGATTTTTTCTTTCTCTATTTTATGCAAATAAGCATCTAGAGATATAAAATTTCCCTTTATTACTGCTTTGGCTGCATCCCACAAATTTCCCTATATTGTCTCATTATTGTCATTCTCTTGGATGAAATTAGTAATTGTGTCTGTAATTTGCTGTTTCAACCCATTCATTTTTTAGGATGAAATTATTTAGTTTCCATTTGCTTTTTGGACTATTTTCTTCTGGCCTTATATTGCATGTGATTTTTATTGCATCATGATCTGAAAAAAAATGCATTTACTCTTTCTACCTTTCTGCATTTGATTTTGAGGTTTTTGTATCCTAACACATGATCAATTTTTGTACAAGTTCCATGAACTGCTGAGAAAAAAGTACTCTTTTCTCTCTCCATTTTATTTCCTCCAAAGATCCATCATGCTTAACTTTTCTAACATTTTGTTTAACTCCTTAACTTCTTTCTTATTTATTTTGTGGTTTGATTTATTTAGTTCTGAGAGAGGGAGGTTGAGATCTCCCACAATTATAGTTTTTGCTGTCTATTTCTTCTTGCATCTCTCTGAACTTTTCCTCTAGGAATTTCCATGGTATACCATTTGGTGCATATGTGTTTAGTTTTGTTATTGCTTCATTATCTAGTACCCTTTAGTAAGATATAGTTTCCTTCCTTGTCTCTTTTAATTAGTTCTATTTTTGCTTTTACTTGATCTCTCTAGATCATTTTATAGATGAGAAAACTGAGGTAAATAGTATTGTGTCTTGCCCACGGTCACACAGCTAGTAAGTTTCTGAGGGCTGATTTCTACTCGCCAAAATGAGTTCTTTTGACTTTGGGCCCAGAACTCTATCCATTGTACAATTTAACTGCCTGTTCTTACCTGTACATCATCTGTTATCTCTCCAATTTTGACTACATTAAATAAAAAAAAAATGCCATAAAACAAGTCAGTGCAATTTGAATAAAAAAACAAACTATTCGCAAAACACTTTTTTTTGATAAAAGTCTGATATTGGACACAAATACACATACACATATGGTTGGTAAAAATAAGGAATATTCATATCTATGCTGCCAAAGATTGCATCTTGTAACAAAAAATTATAATTAAAATTTTTTAAATCACCATATATTGGTCATGGAAAATAGAACTTCTTTCCTTCCTTTGACCAGGTAAGGAATATTACTTTCCTTATTATGAGTGGTTGCCCTGATGCTTGCTTTTGCTTAATTGCTTTTTTTTATCTTTGTTAAAAAGGAAATTTAATAGGTGAATTATTCTGAAAAATAACTGAATTAAAAGATAAAAGGCAGAAAAAAATGAAGTACCCACAAAACAAATGACATACATTACTATATTTTGCCACTTTTATGAGTACCATTGAAGTCCCACTGTTCCTACACATATTCCTTAGTGCGTAGAAATGTGGGAATGGATAGTCTATAAGCAGAATCTTCTATTTCCTGCATAATCTCTTTCATGAATCTCTCTGTGATTAGGATCATAAAATCAATGTTTCCAAAGATTATAGTTAAATGATTCTTCATCCCATTCAAGTCAAAAAACTTGAAGATGAGACACTAAGAGTTCACACTTACCTTTCTTAAAAATTAAAATATTATTTAGCTCCTTCCTTCTGCAATGATTATACTGAAAAGAGTAGAAGCATCTAATAACATATCCATAAGGGACTTTAATGTTCATGAAACTGTGCGTATAGAGTACTATAACATAGGAAACACAGGAATTCTGATTTAGAAATGGAAAGTGAAACTTAACCAATCTCAATTACTTTGCCCCATATTCTAAATCTGTTCAATTCTAGAGTCAGGATTAGAAAATGAGATTTTTGTGACAACATCCCCCCCCCCAACTTATGATTCTTCTACTTTAATCCTTACAAAATAACAAATAAAATACACAGAGAGAAAGTAACTTCCTTGTAAAAATATCTTTTAGAAGTGAATTAGCTCGCCTTTTAAGAAGAGATGATTCCTTCTTTTCTCAGTACTTTTGGGATCACTCCTCTCCCAAGAGAAGTGTTACTTTGTAATGAGAAGGAAGGTCTACTGGCTTGAAGTCTAATCATCGAAATAACCCTTAATGAGGCAGGTTTGTTATGAGTTAAATGAATATATTGACACCTTAGCTCTGTTAATCTCCAAATATATAAGTATTATAAGGTCACTTCTCTTTCTCATTATTTTTGTCATTTATAAAATATGATGTTATATTGCATTATAGTGTTATAGTGAGAAAAGCAGTTAACAAGGAGTGTTTTTTTAGCTATTTTTATTTTTATAATTGAATGAATTAATTATCACATTCTGGATTTTTGTTTTGTTTTGTTTTTGTTTTTGATTTTTTTTTTTTGTACTATTCAAATACTGGAAGAAATGCAGCCTCCAATATATTAGACCAAATATTCTCCTCTGTAGATTCCAACTCTTAAAGGAAACATTTGGTATAATTATTGGGAAGGTATACTAGTTCACTTATAGAAGAATAGGGGAAATGCTAAGATCACATGATTATGATTGGAGGATGTGGGCTTGCTATTTAGCTCTCCTATGCTTTCTTTGTTGGGCAACCTTCAATAAGATATTTCTGCTCTCTGCCTCCCAATTTGTTCCAGTTAGAAGATAAGATGAATTATGTATATTATCCTCCATTAAGAATGGAAGATAATATTATTTACAACATTTAGATGGGTGATGCATCGCCAACTAACTAATCAAAATGGAAGAATACCAGAACTTAATATTTGAGTTACCTAAAATCTGTGTCCTAAAATCTTTTGACCTTACTGATTGTCCTTTGCTACCTTATCAACATATCCAACAGGATACAAAGTTATCCTGGTTTGTGTTATTATGTTACTGGAAAGAGGGACAGAGAGAAATAGAAGGAGAGAGATAGGGAGATACAGAGAATGATAGATACAGAGAGAGACATACAGAGGGAGACAAAGAGACACAGAGATAGAGGCAGACATGGAGAGACAGACAGAAACAGAAATAGCGACAGTCCCAATGGGAAACACAGAGATACAGAGACAGAATAAGAGGAAAAAGGCAGATAGAAAAGAGTCAATAGATGTTAACATATGGATGATTGAAATCCTTTATCTCTAGTATAGTAGATCTATTTTCAAGACTTATGACCTGTTTTCTTGTTTTTGTCTATGTGATCTATTATATAGTTCAATAATGCCTTTATTTCTTTATGTATCTCATGTACATGTGTTGTCATGCTCACTCTTTCTGTTTCCTATATTTCCTACTATGCATGTAAGATTTTAACAATTGTATCTTTTTTCTGAGTCATCCATCATTCTGATTTATGGCTTGGCACCTGATTCCAAAAACCTGTAGGATAGAGTGAGATTGCTGACTTTGCACAACTCTGCCTCACTTCAATTCAGTTTTGGGACAAGTCAAGGCATCATATTTTAGATGTTATTGGTCCTCTTTGAGAATAAAAGATGAATAAGAAGAAATCTCTTCATACAGCCATACTCAATTATGGGTTTCATTTCACTACTCATAGTAGTGGGTACTACTACTTTTTCATTGTTTGGGGATATGAAATTCTGAAAATCTTCTAGTTTCCTTATTTTATCTCTCAACACATATACATACATGCCTACATATAAATGTGTGTAGATAAAAAGGTAGATAGATAGGAACTATATTTTAAATGAACGTATACCATCTTGCTTTTAATCTCAAACATCATTCTGTAATAGAAATGAAAGTAGAGATGGTTATTATTATGATTGCATCCTTACATCAACAGAGCTATAGAGATAGTAAAGGAGTCAGATTACCTCACCTTTTTGTTCAAAATGAAAGGATATTCAATGGTCTAAGAAAAAGTGGGTGAAATAAGCAGATGCAATGGAAAAAATAGAAAATATATTCAGATTAGAATTTGAGCCAATAATGAAATTTTAAGGATGCATTTAAGCTTTCACTTAGATTGAAAAGTTTTATGCATAAAATTGGTTATACACATATATATGCATGCACACATACATGTATATGTGTTTCTGTATGTATATACATGTGTGTGCATGTGTATGTATTTGAGATGTAGACAATAGGTTACTTTAAGAAAGTGAGAGAGAAGTATCTGAATATTTTTGTTATCAGCAAATTCATGGCTAGTAGTGAAATAGTCTAGCAATGAAAGCTTTCATAGCATAACATCTGCCATAACATTCAGAAATAGATATTTAAGATCTAGGGTTCGTTAAAATAGAGAAGACTCAAAAGGTGAATTATCCTCTTGAATTTGAAAGTCTTGCACATGAGGGAAGGAGGACTGCAGATGTATTTGACTTGACTCCCTAGAGTATTATGGATAAAGAAAGGGTTAGAATTGTAGAGAAACAACTTTAAGCTTGATATAAGGAAGAAATCTCATCATACAAAGGAATATTCAGAAGGGAAATGGGCTACCTTGGGTTGCATTTGATTATGAATCCCAATGCAACAACTAAATGAACATCTTTTAGTAAAATATTATGAAAAAAAAAGAATTTTCATCACTAGTGGATGAGTTCTTTTCTAATGCAAATTGTAATAAATACACTCCAAACATCTTATAAATTTAATTTTCTAGGAATTTATATCATGAAGATGAAGAAACAATTACACTATTAATCACAACTATAAAGCCATTTATTCTTATTTCTTGATGTTTGTATAAAATTAAGTTTTCTCATTTAATATTATGTGTTCTGAATCTTAAAGATTGTCAAGAGACCCAGAATACACTCATATCAGTAAAAACATTTCCCATTATTTCAGAATATTTTGAACGATGTGGAAAGAAATATTTTTTAAATGCAAAGATTGAGTGATTTCTTTTTTCTAAAAGAGCAAAACAACTTACTATCACTATGGTGAAGGTATATGACATTTTAAAATTATCTAGTAAATAAATTAATCTTTTCTATCTCTGTTTTCATCTGTCTTTATGCTCTTTTTTATTTTAATTTCTCAAACTGTCATTCTTTGTCTCTGTTTTCATGTCTTCCTTAATCTCTCTTCCTACCTTTTTCTTTCCTTCTTTCCCTCTCTCCCTTCCTCCCCCCTTCCTCCCCCCTCTTTTTCTGTCATTATTTCTCCCTAAAATATATTAAATTGATTAATTAAATTGATCTTTTTTGGAAAGATGTAAATCCATATGACATTAGGGCAGTAAGAAAAATAATAATATTATTACACTCAAGGTGTCTATTGATATTAAAAAAAATTAAGTAACAACAATTTGTTCACTTCTTTCACATCTAGGAAAAGAAAACGAAAACTTTAGACAGGTTCCTATATTTTATATACAGCCTCTCGATTGGCTTTCATTCATGCATATTTTATTGAAATGGAAAAATAAGCAGGTACATATTTGTAGGAACTATAAAATAAAATAAAACCAAAGTTTATATATTTTGCTCATGATTCTCTAACCTGATTTACTTAGGACATAGTTTTCTCATTGCAGCAATGGCATCTTTATTTCTCAAACTATATATAAGGGGATTAAACAATGGGGTCACAGTGGTGTAAAAAAGAGCAAATACTTTGACTGATCCTGTAGAGTGATGGGATTTTGGCCTCAAATACACAATACTACCAGACCCATAAAATAAGCCTACAACCATGAGGTGGGAGGAACAGGTGGAAAAGGCTTTGGATCTCCCTGAGGTTGAAGGCAGTCTCAGGATGGTAATTATGATTTTGACATAGGATGTGAGTATCAATAGAAAGGGAGTTATGACAAATGCCAATGCAGCAACATGGACAGAGACCTCTCTTTTATATGTGTCCCCACAGGCCAACTCTAATAATGGTGGAGCATCACAGAAAACATGATTAAGTTTGTTAGGACCACAAAAATTCAGACAGAAAATCTGATATGTCTCCTCTACCAGTACTGGGATCCCAATGATCCAGGATACCACAACCATTTGGATACAAACCCTGCGGTTCATGATGAGAGGATAGTAGAGAGGCTTACAGATGGCCACGTAACGATCATATGCCATCACTGCCAGGAGCAAGCACTCTGCCACTCCCAGAATATAAAGGGAACAAGTTTGTACAGCACATTGTATTAATGAAATAGTTCTCTTCTGGGTCCAGAGATCTGCCAGCATTCTGGGGAGAGTGACTGATGTGTAACAGATTTCCAAAAAAGAAAAGTTCCCAAGGAAAAAATACATTGGTGTTTGGAGTCTTGGGTCAATTTTGGTTATGACAATGAGGAGACCATTTCCTATCAGTATACTTATATAGATAGTAAAGAAAACTGCAAAGAGAAACCCTTGGAGGTTAGGAAGGTCAGAAAATCCTAGGAGAATGAATTCCACCACAACTGTGAGATTGTCTCTTGCCATTGGGTCTTCTGCCTGCAAAAAATTGAATTGAGAACTAGTCAATTACTTTCTTCTATGTTCTCAGTTTCCTTTTCAGCAAAAAGAGAAGGGTTGATATTATGATCAGAAATATTCCTCCCATATTTAACATTACATTTTAATTTCCCTCCCCAACATTGTATAACATATCTTTGCAAATATTCTGTATTTTGAGGGGAAAAAAAACAAAATCACTAATTAAGTGATTTTGAAGTGCTTCATATCTAGCAAGAACCATACTAATATTATAGACAATATTTCTTTAATATTTTGATATAAGTAAGCAAAACTATAAAATATTTCTTAACCTCAATATCAAATTCCAACAAAACCTTCCTTACTACTTTGTAGCATTCAGTCTGTGAACCTTTGCTCATGGTATTATTTTCCCCAATAGATAGCTTTTCCCATTCTTCTCAGCTTATCTGAATCCAATCATTCTTTTAAGAGGCAGGCTATTTCCTCTTCAACCTTTATATTCCCCTGCTTTCTGGAATGACCATATTACAGAATTCATGCTAGACATTGGTCAATTATCAAATTCCCTCTGCTTAACCTGAAGGTTCTTTTCCACATGTATATTTCGTGCCTCCTACTTTCTTCTAGGCACCTTAAGGGCAAAAGTCATGTCATACACACTTTTTTTCCCTCTTGAACTGCTTCCTGCAGAGTTAGCTGCTTAAAAATTTTTTAGGTGAAAAAAAAATTTCCTCTATTACATGACTTCAGGAATATGTAATATCTAAAATATCTCCTCCATTAACTGATGCTTAAAATTCCTTATTTAGAGATTCATTCAGTCATGGTAATTACTTACCCCATTATAGTATTTTTTCATTCACCAGACTGTATTCTCCTTTCACACTGTATTGTGGAATATTGATCAGCTCATTCTTACTGCAACATCCACCTGAACTCTGTGGTAGAAAAAATGATACATAATTCATATATTTAAACAAAATAACTATTTCATATAGGGTATGGTGGTAAACTGAGACAGTATTAGGTGTGATTCTAGGTTATTTTAGAATGACAGGTGCCAAGAAGACAGAATTGATAAAAATGCTAAGGAAACTTTTTTTAATCTTAAAAAACCTCCTGAGTCCAATATGCAACTTCTTTAGCCAGCTTAGATTGTTAAATGTGGAAATATGTTACAATAAAAGAAACATAGGTTGTAGATTTAGAAGACAGGTTCAAATCTTAGCACTAATTTTATTATCTATGTTATAATTAGGAAATTAGCAAATTATAATTTCTGGGCTTCTTTTTCCTCATCTGTAATGTGAGGGGTAATTTCTGAGATCTCTTCCACCTTTAGATGTGCATGGTTAGGCCAAGAAATATACCAAAGTCACACCTGCCTTTATGTATATCATCATATTTTCTATTTTTTTTTTACCAAGGAGTGAGGGAGCAATATACTCTTATGTGTGGGAAAAGATTGACTAGCCTTGAATTCTGTGTAGCCTGGGTCAAATTGTTTAATTTTCTGTGCTTCACCTTGCTTTTGTGTTCTGTGTAAATATTAGCAAAACTTCTTATCCCCCAATTAACATAAAGATTATTTCAGACAGCATATCTAATAAGTTTGAAAATTATAAAGTTAAATTGATGTGTGGTAACACAACATCATTAATCTTAATGTGATTATCATTTGATGAATTTCAGAGGAAATCATCCTCTTCCAATCACATATTATTATTTTATATTAATATGTTAATTTGTGACTACACAAAATAGTTCTTTATGAAAGGACTTTTCTGAAAATGATTGAATTTATTTAGCTTATGCCTATCTTTGCCCTCCTTAAGGAAAATGTTCAAAAGTAAACTATAGGCTTAGAGTTTTTCAAATTTTGTTAAATGTAAGTAAAGTCAACATACTGCATGTCCCTCATCTACTGGTTTACTAATTACATCTATTAAAAACAGACTAGTAAATTACAACCTTTTCTAAATGAAACTGTGATCTGTTTGAAAATGATAACTTAATTGCAATGTGTTCAATGCATGCTCCTCTAATAGTATGTCCCATGATTTCCCCAGGAATCAAAATTGAACTTACATACAGGAAACAACTTCCATCTCCTCCTCTACTTACAGAATAGATATAGCATTTTGTTTTCTTAAATATTTCAAGATTTCTTTATGTTCACAAGATCCATCAGAAATAGGGAATATAATAGCATACAAATAACATAAGGCAATACTTTTTGTGAGCTGGGAATACAATCTTACTGTGTCTTCTGTTTCTAACTCATCACTGACTCTAAAGCATTGTTTCAATGCCCCTCTTTATAAATATTTTCAGTTATTTATTGTCCATTTTTCTGCCATACTCTATGGTAAATCTTCATAGTAAAGAATGATGGAAGAAGGGGAAAGAACATTTGAAAATTTAAGACATCTTTCCATTTTCTCTTATTAGAGAATATCACTAAGAATTTTAAACAACTTTTCCAGCATATACACACATATACATGTATACATATATTATGCACTTTTGTATTAAAGAATAGACACACATATTTGTGTGTTTATATACCTACCATATGTATTCACATGTGTATGCAGAGGTTTGCTTATATAATTTTATATCTAATATCCTTAATATCCTATCTATCCACCTAATAATATACATATTATATATTAATTTATATTAGTTTAATGAAAGCTTGATGTCAGGAAAGACTCTCTGAAACAATCAATTGAATTAGTAAGTAGAAAATTCTTATTTAGAATCAACAAAAGAAATAAATCAGCATTCTATCTCCTATTTCCTAACAAGATTCTTGCAGTTCTCTGATCAACTTCTTACTTGTGAGGGATTTCAAACACTTTTTCATTATAACCTATGCAGAAAAACTCACTTTGGGATGAGTGGTATTAATGTAAATAAAACATAAGTTAAATAATAAAAATATAATGCCTTTATTTGTTATATGCTTTATAAGAATTTGAACCTGTTATCTTGACCCCAAGTATAGCATTCCTATCCCTATGATATTTAATATATCTTTATAAATAATGAAGGAAAAGCCTATAAAACAGAGATTGGATAATCCTAATTATATATTTATAGTACAAAAAGAAATTTAGTACAATAACAATTTTTAAATTGCACATTAGAAATATGCACTACATTTATTATAAAAGTCTAACTTCAAACACAGATAAAACATGGCAAAAATAGATGATACTAATATATATTTCCAATAGTTATTATGTTAAATCTTAACAAAATAAAAATTACAAATATTCATTAATCAACAAAACAAGTCACTAATACTAATAAAATGAAGATAACTAAAATTCTGTCTTCACCTAATATCCTGCAAATTATTGTAGTTGAAAGGCTTAGAAATAATCAATTTGAGAGGTTCCGTTAGACAATAAGAAGAACAATACCCTATTGTTGGAGTAGTTAATTAATGTAAGTATTTTAGGAAACAATTTGGAATACTGGAAGTTCAGCCAATAAACTCTATATATTTTGGATCAGAGCTCTGATTAAATGGAATATACTGCAAGGAAATCAGTGACAGAAATCAAAAGGATGTCACCTTAAAATTATTCCTATCATTATTGATGAAGCTAGTAATTATCACGAAGGTCATATAAAATGATTCCCTTCAGATCAAAGAATTTAAAGTTGAGACAGCAAGAGAGCTCAAACTTACCTTTCTCAGTATTAAACAATATTCAATTCTTTGCTTTCTCAGTAATGAAAATAATAAAGATATTTAACTTAAATCCATAAGCTATGTTAATGTTTTCAAAATGTTTTAAGTACATTATTATTGTGCTACATCTTGGGATCTTGAGGTATTTTGATTTTACAGATGAAGAGAATGACTCAGCCTGGATAGCTTTGCCTCAAATTCCATATATATTTGGTGCCAAAATGAAGATTTGATGTCAATGTTCTCATGTCTGCAAATTCAACACTTTCTATAAGTTCATGATTCTTTTCCCTTAAGTATTACAGTACACCAAAACACATCCACAAACTGTTAGAGGGATTAAAATGCCTTGTAAAAATAAATTTTAGATGAAATAACTGAACACTTCTCTTTAGTAGAAATGATTCTTGTCCTTTTAAGCTCTCTGGAGATAGTTGTTCTCCCAGGCCATTTTTCATTTTTTAATGAGAGAAAAGGTCTTCTGGCTCAAAGTCCAATCATCTAATCAACCTTAATGAGGCCAGATTGCATAGGGGGTAAAATCTTGAGACTTTTGTCAAAGGATTATTTTTGGTGCTTGGATATGGTGATCCATATGGATATAACATATATTTCTTTATTATAAAGTCATATTCCTCTTCATATAAATTTCCACATATATAAAATGGAAGCAATATTATTTTTAATTCCTTGTTTTATAATGTTAAAGTGAGAAAAGCTGTTAGCAAATAGTAGGGATTTTTAGCCATTATTATATTTGAAGGAGTTAATCATTTATTATCTTTAGTTTTTCAATGCAAATATTTAGAAAAACGCAGCCTCTAATATCTTGGACCAAAACATTTCCTCTATAGCATCCCATTGCTTAATGAAAAATTTGGAATAGTTATCCTAGATCTTAGGAAAGTATGCTAGTGTATAGAAGGGCAATCTTAGGGATCACATGATTATGAATCAGAGGATATGAGTATGCATCTCAGCTTTGCTATTGTTTTTTACCTGCATGACTTTCAATAAATTATTTCTCTTCAGTGTTCCAATATTTGCTTCAAAGAGCTAAAGCTTTTTATGATCCTCCATCAAGAATAGAGGATGTGACTATACATAGAAATTGGATAAATAAAGCATTACCAACAATCAAGATGGAAGGTCTTCAAGTCTTCCTACTAGATTAGCACTATGTCCTAAAGCCTTCTGACCTGGCTATAACTCTGTTGTATAATGTATATCAATATTATATAATATAATGTATATTGTATATCAATATTGTATAATCAAAATTATATAATGTATATCAATGTATAACTACATTGTCCAATTTTTGTCATCTGACCAACTGATATGGTCTAATGTCTCCTGGACCTTGTTACTTGCTTTTGGATTTTTCTTTCTATTCTGAAGCTGAATTCTCTCATATTTATATTTTGCATCAATTAGACAATGAGCTCCAGGAAATCATGAACAACAGCTTTGCTATGAGTATACTGAACACTTAGCAAAGTGCTTGGCAAATAGTAAGTTATGGATTTTTTTTCATTCATTTATTCATACATGTGGCCATTTATCGACTTACTCATTCATCTATCATTCATATCATTATATCATCTGTCATTCATACATTCATTCCATTTCAAATCTAAAATTTCTGGAGCTATGACCGGTGTGACTTGTCCTGCAGAGTGAGTTAGACTATCATTATTTGGGGACTATCTTAGGAATATCTCTGGAATAAAAGAATTCATCTTTGCCATAGGTCTGAACAAGACCTCTTAGATCTGTGGTGAATCTGATTGAATGAAATGTCTTTACCAACTCTGTAGGTGGGCAGTTAAGTGGCACAGTGGATAGAATGCTAAATTTGAATCTCAAGAATCTGAGTTCAAATCTGGTCTTAGATGCTAGATGTAGTTCTCCGAGTCATTTTACTCTGCCTCAGATTCCTTATTTATAAAATGTTTCAGAGAACAAAATGATAAACCACTCTCCTTTCTTTGCCAGGAAAACTTGAAATAGGATCAGAAATATTCATACAAAACTCAGCAGCACCATTCTGTAGTACTACATGTATATGCAAAATTTTTCTTTCATTATTCATACTTTATTTTATTCCAATTACATATAAAAATTTGACATTTATTCTTATAAACTTTGAGTTCCAATTTCCCTCCCTCCCCACATCTTCATTAAGAAGGCAAGCAATTTGACACATTATATATATATACAGTCATGCTACACATTTTCATATTAGTCATGTTGAGAAAAAAAAAAACTGACAAAAGCAAGGAAAATAAGGTAAAATAAACAACTTCACTTTGATATCCATTTAGACTCCAAAAGTTCATTTTTTGGATATTAATAGCTTTTTTTATCATAAATCCTTCAATAGTATTGTATCGTATTGCTGAGAATGTTATTCACAAATGATAAAAATCAAATATTTCTCTTAACATATGCAATGTTTTCCTGTATCGTCTTATTTCACTTTGTATCAATGAAGACAAGTCTTTCCAGATTTTTCTGAGAACATTCTGTGAAAAAGAAATCTCTTCCTCAGATTTTTGTTCCTCCTTTACCAAGATATTGACTCCCCCCCCCATGATTTTCTTATGTCACTTAATTTTTTCCAATTTTTCTTTTACCTCTATCACTTGATTTTTTTTAAAATATTTTTTGAGCTCTTCTAGAAAGTATTTTGATCCAGGAGACTAATCCAGTCTTCTTTGAAATAGTGTATGAAATAGTTTTGAGTTTATTCTATTCTTTGGAGTTATATTTTGTTTCCCCTCTCATTGTAGTATTTTTCTATGGTCAGAATCTTTTTTGTTATCGACAACTTTTTCAAGTCTATTTTTTTTAACTTTTAATTTTATATTAATGTTGGGTTTTGCTACTGGATTTGTGTTAACACTGTCCCAAACTTCAAGATTATTGTGCCGTTGTTGCAGTGCTAGTTCTTAGGGGTCTGTAAGTTTTCAGTTTTTTTAAAGTGGTAAAAGCTAAGAAAAAATGTGTTTACTACTTTCCTGGCCCATAAGTGGCCATAAATAGTATTTTCACCCTATGACTATGAGCAGGATGGTTCTAATAGCTTACCATCACGAGCTCTGTGGTTCTAGTCTTTCTCTTCATTCTGAGACTATGAATCCAGAGTGAAATCTGGATCCAAGTGTGGGTAATCATGCAGAATCCTGTATCCAATGCCAACAAAGGGATCTCTGTAATGTTCTTCTGATCAATTGTTCAACTTCCTTCTCAATGGTGTTCTGAAAACTCTGAAAACAGGTACTGCCACTACTGATTCAGTTGAACATAAGGATTGTTCCTGGTGGCTGGGGCATGGCCTGTGTTAGCATAACCTGTGCTGGAGTGCATTCCACTCACCCTAGTGCAATGGACTTCATCACCATCTTCATCATCATCATCTTTTTCTACTTTTTATCTCTTTTAAATGTATTTTAAACTTACATGAAAATCATAAAAAATATAAAAAAGAAAAATATTTAAAACAAAACATTGCAATGTGCTCCAAAAAACATCAAAAAGAAATCTCACTTCAGAACTATTTTCTTTAATTATTTCTTGTATATTATGTCAATGTTCTTTTTATGATTATAGCTCTCAGGTAGCACAATTATTCTTATGTTTTCTCTTCCTGATATGTTGTTTTATCTTATGTAAGATGTTACACATTTTCTTCTTTTCAATCCATTTTTTATATTTTGTTTGATTATTTCTTGTTTCCCATTCGGCCATAGTGGCGGAGATCAGACAGGAGTCTCTGTAACCTCCTCTAACCTCCCCTCAAACCAACAACATATGAAGCCTCTAGACTGATTTTGAAGCAAAAAAATCCACAATATCTGGAGAACAACACGATTCTAGAAGAAGATACTCTGGAAGAACCTCAAAACAGGTCTGTTTTAATTGGGCAGTGGGGGTGGTCGGCTGAACCCAGACTGCAGCGCAGGGAGACCGGGGCAGGGAGCTGGAGCAGGGAGCTGGAGCAGGGAGCTGGAACAGGAGTTGGAACAGGAGTGGGAGCATTGTGCTTTTCACACACCTGGGAGTCTTCTGTGGGCCTCTTGGACCAATCTGTCCTGATTGTGGGCAGGTGGTTTAGAGGGTCTGCCTTTGGAGGGGGATAGATTGTGAACCACTGAACCCCTGATGAACATCGTAACTAGCTGCCATTACACAGCAATCAATCAAACAACAGGACTGATCAGCACCAGAAATAATTCAATCAGTGGAGCTGCCCAGTACCTGAAATAATTCAATCAGCAGAACTGCCCAGTTCCTGAAATAACTCAATCAGCAGAACTGCCCCAGGGCAAATTGAAGCAGCTGTCCCACCTTTGCCCTAAACAGACCTCACACCTTTAAAAAAATGAATAAAAAAACAAAAAGAGCTCTCACCATAGACAACTTTTATGGAGAGAGGGAAGAACAGACCTCAAATCCTGAGGCCCCTAAAGGTAAAGCAACTCCAGAAAAAGCCACAAAGAGAGACATAAATTGGTCTCCATGTCACAAGGCTTTCTTTGAAGATTGCATAAAAAATCTTAAAAGAGAGTTAGAAGAAACATGGGGAAACAAAATGAGATCACTGCAAAATAAAATAGAAAAAATGGAAAAAGAATGCAATGAACAAAAAAATGTAATTGGTCAATTGCAAAAGGAACTAAAAACAGTAACTGAAGAAAATAAGACATTAAAAATTAGAATCGAACAATTGGAAATGAATGACTCATCAAGACTTCAAGAATCAGTCGAACAAAACAAAAAAATGAAAAAATAGAGAAATACATGAAATATCTCCTAGGAAAAACAACTGACCTGGAAAATAGATATAGGAGAGACAATCTAAGGATTATAGGGCTTCCTGAAAGCCATGATGAAAAAAAGAACCTAGACACTATCTTCCAGAAAATTATAAAAGAAAACTGCCCTGATATTTTAGACCCAGAAGGCAAAATACTCCTTGAAACAATCCACCAATAACCTTCTGAAAGAAACCCAAAAATTAAGTCCCCCAGAAATATCCAGATAAAATTCCAGAACTATCATACCAAGGAAAAGATATTACAAGAAGCCAGAAAGAAACAATTTAAATATCGGGGAGCTACAATTAGGATCACACAGGACCTAGCAGCTTCTACTTTGAAGGATCGTAGGGCCTGGAATCAGATATTCTGAAGGGCAAAGGAACTTGGATTACAGCCAAGAATAAGTTACCCAGCTAGAATGAGCATTA
>JAJPUD010009221.1:19066-32314 GCA_023553655.1 Myrmecobius fasciatus | reverse complement strand
TTTTAACTTTCTCTCTCTCTCTCTCTCTCTCTCTCTCTCTCTCTCTCTCTCTCTCTCTCTCTCTCTCTCCCCTCCCCTCTCTCTGTTCTATAATGTGTGGGGACAACATTACTCTTTGGAGAAGGACACACTATTTTTTTTTAACTTCAGTATGCTCCTCTGAAGATGAATCCTGTCTTCATTATTCCCATAGTAACTTTCTGTTATTAGTTACATAGTAACTTTAGGTTCTTTCTTTTTTGCCTGTTCATTTTATTTTTCAATAAGAACTTGAGTGTAATCACCTCTTGTTCTGGGGTGGGGATGGTACCTCTGGCCCCACTTCATCTCTCCCCTCTGACCTGGAAACCCAAATCAAAAACTCCACTTTCCTGCTAGTGTCCCCAGTTGGCAAGGTCTTTGCTTTATTGTTTCTGTTTTTAGAGTGTGATGGTTCCTTCTTACCCAAGGCTTCATCTTTGCAGTACTGCTGGGCCTAGCATTCCTAATCAGCAGAAGTTCTCTTGATCTTTCTGGATTCAGACCCCTGACTCCCCTTGCAGTGTAGGAGGTGGAAATTCCTGTGCTTGGGGCGAAGATTACCTTCAAAGCCATCCTAGCCCTGAGATTCCTGCTAAATATTTCAGGGGAGTTTACCTGTAGGTGTTTACTCTTTATGTCAGTTAAACCTCCATCCTGGGGTCTTTCTTTGGAATTTTCTGGTTTTCCAAGGAGGATTCCTGTTTTGTCCCAAGTCTTATTTGTTTTCTAAAAGTCTATATTTGCCTTTAGCCATTAATTTTGTATTATTTGTGGAATATATCTGGAGAGGTTGGAATTTTCTGAACTACTCCATCCTCCTAGAATTCTCACCCACATTAGATTTTTTTTTTCTAATTTGTGCTGGGCTCCATCCTTTGGATTGTGTTACTCCAGCATTTCTTTTGAAGAATTATTTAAAATTATTTGGACAGGAGTCTGTGATAATTCAGGCAAGTTCCTGCCTTTTTATTTATTTATTTATTTATTTATTTTTGCACTTTGCGTCTACCTTCTTTTCTTTTTCTTTAGAGATAATGCCTACAAATTTATATAACTGAAATTGAAAGACACAGATATTTTGATATCTGAAGGATCCTTTCCTCCATTGCCACAAATCACAATACTTTTTAAAGAAATCCTTCTTATTTTGAACATTCACTCAACATACCAAGCATCTGAACAAGTATGTACAAGCAAGCTATATCAGAAGACTAATCAGTTATAGACTCAAAGAGAAGATAATTAAGATTAAACAAGTCTGAAGAAGACTAACTCCAGTATATTTAATAAGAGAATGCCGAAATTGATTCACAGAGAGTTAGACATAAATGAAATGATTAAACATCAACATCCCCTTATATCCCCTCCTTAGAACCATGGTAGATTTTTCCAAATACAATAAGTTATCAGTTGTAAACTCATTACTATTAAACATTTTATTTATAATTTAAGTACTTGTATGACATTCAGGACTACAATTTCTTCATAAAGACTTTTTAATTTATGTGCCACTTTATGCTTCTTCTTGATTTGGATTGCAGTTCTATTTTACACAAATTTATTTATATTTAAATGGCAATAAAGTGTCATAGGAAATATTCTCTCCCAAATGAATGATCATAATAAGACAACTAATTATTACTTTTGTCATATCATAACTCCATTTGCTTTCTGTCTCTTTGTTTAGTATCATCCCTACACTTATATCAAATTGTTAGCTTCAAATTAATACAACTTATTTTATAACATATGGAAATTGTTTATTATTATCAGAAAGAACAACAAACTATGGAATTCAGAAAGGCTTATACAATGTTCTTTAAAGAATACTGTTTTATTTTTTGCTTTCTCTGAACCCTCTACTAAATCAAAAAGTTTGGAATGTAGGTTGGTGCAAAGAATGCCTATGTCATGAAAATCAGTATTGGAATTTAAAAAAAATAATTAAAACCTTTCATTCTGTATTAGAATAGGAAAAGACTAATTAGGGTAAATTATGAGAATTATTGAAGTCTGGGTAAGCAGAGATAAATAAATCCATTCTTAGTCTGAAGGAACATTGGTCAAAGTTTTGTTGTTCCACTTTATATTTCCCGTTAAGATAGAAATAGAGCAGCAAAACTGTATAACAGTTATCATTTCTATTATTCAATGAAGGACTCCCATATTCTTCCACTATTTTTTTAATGTGGTAATAGAGCACGATGAGACCAAAATTGTCCTTCACAGTTATGATTCATGGGGCTGTGCTGTTTTTGTAGAGCACAATATATGGATTGGGTAATTAATAATTCAAAGAATTACTAATTGCCTTGGATTCCTTTATAATTTTTCAATGGTTAAAGCCAATTCATGTACATTATACATGGAAAGTTCATTTTATATTACCAAAATATTTGATTGCCTCATAAAAAATGAATATAATTCTTATCATTATAATAATACTCAGAGTAACAAGATGAGAAGTTAATAGACCTAATTATTGGGAAACATGTGTCATAATATTTGGGAATTATTTTATTTTCTCAGACCTTTGGGATTTATTGGGTTTTGAATGTTTTATGCCTACAAATTAAACATCAAAAGATTAATAGGAATAATGCTTTATTGGCTATTATCTCCTCATGAATAGATGCCAGAATAATATCATTTAAGGAGACTTCATGAAAGAATTTGCATTTTTGTAAGGAAAGGAAGATTGTTTGATAATATGGAAAGGGATTCATTACCTAAAGCATAGATGGAAAAGAAATTAATAGTAATAAATTCATTTTTCTCCTTGTCAGTACACAGATACATGCTTTTCTGATCTCTGAAGATTAATTAGACCCTTACCACCTAAAATGTATAAGTATATTAATACTACTAACACATTTGCCATATGTACTGTAAAAATAAATCTGTGTAACAGAAGCATTAAGACAATTAATAAAGTCCAGATGGAGAGAGGAGGAAATTCTCACAATTTTTTTTCATTAAAGCTTTTTATTTGCAAAACATATGCATAGGTAATTTTTCAACATTGACCCTTGCAAAGCTTTCTGTTACAATTTTTTCTCTCCTATCCTCACCCCCTCCCCTAGATGGCAGGAAGTCTAATACATGTTAATTATGTTAAAATATTTGGCAGATCGAATATTTATATGTATATTTATACAGTTATCTTGCTATACAGGAAAAAAACTGAAAAGGAAAAATTAATGTAAGCAAATATCAATAGAGAGTGTGAAAATGCTATATTGTGGTCCATACTCAGATCCCACAGGCCTCTCCCTGGGTATATATGGCTTTCTTCATCACGGAACAATTGAAATTGGTTTGAAACATCTCATTGTTGAAGGGAACCATGCCCTTCGGAATTGATCATCATATAGACTTATTGTTGCCATATACAATAATCTGCTGGTTCTGCTGATTTCACTCAGCATCAGTTCATGCAAGTCTCTCCAGGCCTCTTTGAAATTATCCCACTGCTCATTTCTTACAGAACAGTAATATTCCATGGCATTCATATACCATAATTTATTCAGCCATTCGCCAATTGATGGGCATCTATTCAGTTTCCAGTTTCTAGCCACTGCAAAAAGGGCTGCCATAAACATTTTTGCACATGTGGGTCCTTTTCCCTCCTTTAAGATCTCTTTGGGATATAAGCCCAATAGAAACACTCCAGGGTCAAAGGGTATGCACAGTTTGATGACTTTTTGACTATAGCTCCAAATTGCTCTCAAGAATGGTTGGAGCTGCTCACAGTTCCACCAACAATGTATCAGTGTCCCAGTTTTCCCACATCCCCTCCAACATTCATCATTATCTTTTCCTGTTATCTTAGCCAATCTGACAGATCTGTAGTGGTATCTCAGAATTGTCTTAATTTGCATTTCTCTGATCAACAGTGATTTGAAGCATCTTTTCATATGACTAGAAATAGTTTTAATTTCATCATCTGAAAATTGTCTGTTCATATCCTTTGACCATTTATCAATTGGAGAGTGGCTTGGATTCTTATAAATATGAGACAATTCTCTGTATATTTTAGAAATGAGGCCTTTATCAGAACACTTAAATGTAAATATGACTTCCCAATTTATTGCTTCCCTCCTAATCTTGTCTGTGTTAGTTTTGTTTGTACAAAAAAAATTAACTTAATATAATCAAAACTATCTATCTGGTGTTCAATTAAGAGTTCCAATTCTTCTTTGGACACAAATTCTTTCCTTCTCCACAGGTCTGAGAGGTAAACTATCCTATGTTCCTCTAATTTGCTTATAATATCACATTTTATATCTAATGAACCCATTTAGATCTTATCTTGGTATGTGGTGTTAGGTGTGATTCAAGCCCTAATTTCTTCCCTACTAGTTTCCAATTTTCCCAGCAATTTTTGTCAAATAGTGAGCACTTACCTCAAAAGCTGTTATCAAACACTAGACTGCTATAGTTATTGCTTAGTTTGTCCTGTGATCCTATCCTATTTCACTGATTGCCTGCTCTATTTCTTAGCCAGTACCAAATGGTTTTGATGACTGCTGCTTTATAATATAATTGTAGATCTGGTACAGCAAGGCCATCCTCATTAGCCTTTTTTTTCCCACTAATTCCCTTGAGATTCTTGACATTTTATTCTTCCAAATGAATTTTGCTACTATTTTTCTAGATCTGTAAAATAATATTTGAGAGTTTGAGTGGCATGGCACTAAATAAGTAAATTAATTTGGGTAATGCTGTGAATATGTATATTATCTATACAAAACTACAAGATAATGGGGGGAGGGTCAGAACATCTAGAGGAAGACTCAGGAGAAATGATGAATTTTGAAAAAATGTGTGTGTGTGTGTGTGATTCTGGACTCAGCACTAAAATTAAATGCATTGCATGTATTGGACCAGCCTTCTATAAATCCAGAGAGAGAAGTGTGATGTTAGAAATAATAGCTAGAAATCTAGCTTGATTGAATATTAGTGAATGAAGGGGAAAATAATAAGAATAATAACAGTAATAAATAGAATAACTTCCATTAATATAGTACATAAAAAAACAAAACAAAAATCTTTAAAAATTAGGTATGTCATGTTGATTGTATTAATTCATTTGTACATATAAAGAAAGTGAAAAGCAGAATAGTTAAAAGGCTTACACAATGTTACACAAGACTGATACAAGTGGAATTCAACTCAAGCATTCTTTTATTTTTACTATTTTATCTTTCAAAATGAAGAAATAGAAATAATTCCGTACATGAAAATGATCTTTGTGCTAAACGCAAAAAGAGCTATTTAAGAAAAGATTTCATCCTTGCTCTATTCTGTGGGGATTTCCCCTTCCCTGATGACTTTTTACTTTTTAATGAGAAGTGAAATATTCAGAATCTAAGGCAGGGCTAAAGCAGACAGCAAAGGGCAGCCTGATGTAATGGAAAGAGACCTACAGGAGTCCTGTTTTCCATTTTATTTTGGTTTCTCTGTCAGTGGGACAATTGGGAAGTGACTATTCTCAAAGTTTCAATTTCCCCTTACACTGAATAGAAAAAAATAATAATTTTGCTCGTTTCATTAAGTCATTTGTGAGAAAACAATCTGTAAAGGATAAAAAGCCACTGTCAAGGTTATGTTACAAGTAAAAGTACAAGTAGATAATTTTATCTACTTTTACTTTATATACCAAAGAATAATTTGGTGCAACAGCCCTTCTTCTTTTCACAAATATTGTATGTTCTTCAGTAGTATCTTTATATATAACCCATTCCAATTTAAATCAAACTAATATTTATTAAGCATCTATGATATGCCTACTAGAGTGTTAAGCACTGATAATATAACAAATAGAAAGTCAGCCTCTGCTCACAATGAGCTTACAATATATATGGAGGGGAGAGTGAGAATTAGACACAGAAGAATCAGGAAAACAGAGGGACAGGATAGCGGGCATGCTATGGGATATCAAGTATAAAGGCATATTGTTTCATGAAATTCAAACCAAGCCAAGCAGGCAGCAAATGAAAGATAAAGTCATCTGAGAGTTCAGTTTCTAGTCTCTGTAAAGGAAGGAATTGAAAGGTGTTTGATATCTAACTTCCATCCTTCCAAAAAAAGTGAGTATGAGCCTGAAAGAGATTGAATCAGTCAAAGATTAAATGAACAGAGTGGGTATGACATTAGAAATGGTACAAGATAGCAATCCAATGTTAAGCAATCCATTATTATCCTGGCAGATCTTGAGAAAGGTCACTAATGCATTTATGGAAAAGTTAGCCTAATGTTACACTGGGAAGAGTATTGAATTTAAAGTCCAATATTCATGTGACCAAATACTAGTTCAGTTATTCACAAATCCTATGCCAATGGCAAATGGGATAGGATTTGCCTTATCTTAGAACTGATTGCAAACTGGGAAAATATTTTTACATTCAAAGGTTCTGATAATGGCCTCATTTTTAAAATATATAGAGGATTGACTCAAATATATAAGAATTCAAGGCATTCTCCAATTGATAAATGGTCAAAAGATATAAACAGACAATTTTCAGATGGAGAAATTGAAACTATTTCTAGTCACATGAAAAGGTGCTCCAAATCACTATTGATCAGAGAAATGCAAATTAAGACAATTCTGAGATACCACTACACACCTCTCAGATTGGCTAAGATGACAGGAAAAGATAAGGACAAATGTTGGAGGGGGTCTGGGAAAACTGGGACACTGATACATTGTTGGTGGAATTGTGAACAGATCCAACCATTCTGAAGAGCAATCTGGAACTATACTCAAAAATTTATCAAACTGTGCATACCATTTGACCCAGCAGTGTTTCTACTGGGCCTATATCCCAAAGAGCTCTTAAAGGAGGGAAAAGGACCCACATGTGCAGAAATGTTTGTGGCAGTCCTTTTTGTAGTGGCAAGAAACTGGAAATTGAAAGGATGCCCATCAATTGGAGAATGGCTGAATAAATTATGGTATATGAATGTTATGGAATATTATTGTTCGGTAAGAAACAGCCAGCAGGATGACTTCAGAGAGGCCTGGAGAGACTTGCATGAACTGATGCTGAGTGAAATCAGCAGAACCAGGAGAACATTATACACAGCAATAAGACTGTACGAGGATCAATTCTGATAAACATGGTTCTCTTCAACAATGATGTGATTTAAACCAGTTCCTATTGTTCAGAGATGAAGATAGTCATATACATCCAGAGAGAGGCCTGAGGGAACTGAATGTGAACCACAACACAGCATTTTAATGCTTTCTGTGAATATTTCCATGCATTTTGTTTTCCTTCTTAGGTTGTTTTTTTGGTTTGTTTTTTTCTCTCTAGATCTGATGTTTCTTGTGCAATAAGATAACTTTGTAGATATGTATACATATATTGGATTTGTAATATAATTTAACATATTTAGCATGTATTAGATTACCTGTCATCTAGGGGTGGGGGGAAGGAGGGGAAAAGCTTGGAATAAAAAAAAAGTTTTGCAAAGGTCAATGTAGAATAATCACTCATGTTTTGTAAATAAAAAGCTTTTAATAAAAAATTTAAAAAAATTAAAAAATTTAAAAAAAAGAACTGATTGCTTCTTTCTGAAATAATAGTGATTGAATGAAGTAATAATTCCAGTCTTTCATTTCCAAAGCCAATGATCTTATGATGAAAATTGTCTTGGCAGCAGCAAACTGCAGATGGATTTTGAATAATAGCTGAAAACTTTGATTGTACATCTTTCTTCTTTAGAGTAAGAGCCTGGACCAAACTTTCCTCATATCACGACTACTTAAAGGACTTTAGTTTCCAAGCTTAATAAATGTTATTAATCATAGATTCTGCAAATTGATTTAGATTCCAAAATGCCTGAAGATAGTCTATTCCATGCCCAATTTATCCTTATTTGGCAGATAAAGTAATCAAAGCCCAAAGAGATTAATTAATTTGCCCTTAGGTTACAAAGCTTAGAGATCAGAGGACCACAGTTAGACTGTGACCTTGAGATACAACTGCTGATAAGTCACCATACTATGTACTGAAGGTTCTTTTTGTCTTCTGTAAAATATGGCACATAATGTTTTCACTCCTTAATTCATAAGGTCTTTTTGAGAGAATACTCATTTGTAAGGGGTAAAGGATTAGGACAATTTTATTTGCATTGATTGGAAAAGTAGTAAGCATGTCTACCATATTGTTGAGTAATGAACTGAAGTATTTTTGATTAATTACACTCCTGTCCTTTATAACATTTTTTTCTATAAAATATAGCATTTACCATAAATTTCCCACTCGTTTTTGGAAGATGTAGCAAACAGAGTACATACTATAGTGAGACAAGTGGCAAGAAAACTAGATTAGGAGTCAAGAAAAGATATCAGTTTGCAACATAAAGCAGATATTTATTATCTGTTACTGTATGTTTTCATTGTTTTAATTTATTTTGTTTTTGTTTTTAATCCTGAAAGATATTAGGATGGAACAGCTACTTAGAAATGAATATTATTTTATCAATGGGTATAATAATAGAAATAATACATCACTATCTTGCCACTATATTAGAACACCTGTTGAAATTTTCTATCAGTCCAAAGGGTGAAGTCTGTTATAAAAGTTGTCCTCTTATACTTGCATAAGAGCAAAGAATATCTAGGCTTTATTTTCCACCACAAAAACATCAGCAGCAGTTTTTAAAATGACCAACACAACAGCAACGTCACCATTAATGTTATTTAGCTATTTAAAAATCATTTTTCCACTTACAATGTAAATTTACTATTTATATTTAATCTTATTTTAAATAATTTAGCATGCTATTAATTATTAATTAGGGTTATTAATTTGGTAGTGGTTAGAATTAATTAAATTTAATTACAATATCATTACACTTAAACCACACATGTTGGTGTCATGCTTTCATCACAGTAAGCATTTAATAAATATTTTTCATTCTTTAATTTATCTCCTGCTTCCCCCCTCCTTTGCTTGATTATTTTTTTCTTTTCCTTTGTTCACTTCTTCATTAAATGAAATGGAATCAATACCATCTTGTCAAATGTATTAATTCACCTAAAAAATCCCTATTTTTATTTGTTTGATACTATTGGTCTGTCTTTATTTTTAGGAGATCATTAATCTTCTACATGCAAGTACTCACATACCCAACAACAGTTATTACCTAATCTTGGTATGCCAAAGTACATAAGTAAAATTGCATGGAGAAAGACACTACTAGGTTGAAATGTGAAATTTGCATCATGAAGAAATTTGTCGTCATCATAATGAATGTTGAAATAACTAAGGATCATGGCAAGAGACAAAGTGGAATTAAGAACCATGAGCCATGTAGTGAAATCACATAATTGTCCTAAAATAAGACTTCATTTAAACTGAGAAGGAATAAGTATTACATGAAAATTGTAGAACACTGAAAAAATTGATCTCATCAATGACTTTATCAAATGAGATGGATCCCAACCCATGTATGCCTATCTATTGTATCCAACTTTTAGTCATGTTCGATCATATGTTTACCAAAAGCATGCAGTTAACAAACAAGGTAATGTTTTTCTCATCCTCTTGCATTTTATGGATAATAATGGAGTATGTTGCTTGTTCACATATTCCTCTATCTTTGTCATTATCCCACTGTTTTTTTTTTTGTTTTGTTTTGCTTTAATCCCTTATCAAAAATTTGTTTGATGAAATGCTTGTTGCTATTTTTTTAGAAAATCTTCATGTATATCAAGTATTTATCTGTTCTACTCTTTTGAAGTGATTGTGAATCTCATTTGGTATATGGTAATAGAACATTTCACTGGTTCTTTGACTTAAGGGTATGAAACCTGATGACTGGAATTGAAAGAGTGGTATAATAAGACATAGATAAACATGCAGAATCATGGTTTATGAATTAAGAAACATCAAGACCAGAGAATCCTTGTCCAAAACAAGATCTCTATTTTGTTAAAAAAAATAAAGCAAGACATGGTGAAATCTTAGCTGATTTTGGAGACAAATGTAACCATACTGAGTGAGATAACAAGAAGAGAGATGGAGCTACTTCTAGGTTTCCATGGGGGAGATTTGTGGGGATTTTAAGGTATGAGGAGCAGATAAAAGAAAATAGCCTGAACTGTAGAAAAAGATGAAACTCATAATGAAAATCACTTGAAGAACTTTGTAATTCTGAAACTTGAAAATTAAATTTGGAGATACAAATGAGAAATGGCTTGAGAAAAGCAAAATAAATAACAATAGCTTAAGCTGATGAACTTAAAGACTCCTTAAGGAAATAGGAATCAAACTGTAGGAGACAACTTTAAGGTTAAGTAAAATTACTGGAGAACAAAATTCTGATAAAAATGAAAAGACAAAAGTTAGTAATTAAAGGAAAATGCAAAGATCCAAGACATGAGTAAAAATATTTAAGGACAAGAGAATTGGAAAAACAATGGCACACATTCCTGACAGAAGGAAAAGGGATTTGGGCTTGATGGTAAGTTGCTAATGAAATGTCAATTTTTCAAAAAGGAGCTAGACAGTCATAGAACAATAGATGGAACTTTTGGAGAGACACATTGATATTTGATAAAAGAAAAAGCTTATCAACAATTAAAACTATACCCAAATGGAATAGGCTTCTTTTGAAAAGTATAGAATCACCAAGACTAGCTGTCCAAAATAAGATATTGCCAAATATGTTGGTGTTATGAGTAGAAAATGCTTTTTTTGATTATTCCAAGTTAGATTTTGTCATTTTAAATAGTAAGGCATCAATATTTTGTAAAGACAGATAGTTGCACTATTAGACTAACATTTTGATTATTAATTTCTTTAATGCAGCAATAACATCTTTGTTTTTTAGGCTGTATATCATGGGGTTAAACATAGGGGTCACAATGGTGTAGAAAAGAGAGAGAACTTTTTCTATCCCTGATTGACTTGACTTGGGTGTGAGATATGTAATGATACCAGATCCATAGAATAAACTCACAACTATGAGATGAGAAGAACAAGTAGAAAAAGCCTTTTGTCTCCCTGTAACCAATGGTAGCTTTAGGATAGTGGTGATAATTTTGAAATATAATCCAACAATTATGAGAAAGGAAAACAGCCCAAATAGCACAGCAACAGCATAGACAGAGAGCTCTTGTATGGAGGTATTTCCACAAGCCAACTTTAGCAGTGGGGGAACATCACAAAACACATGATTGAGTTCATTAAAACAGAAGGGAAGAGAAATTACCTTATATGTCTGTACTAATTGAACAGGGATCCCAGTCATCCAGGAAATAGTGACCAACTGGACACAAACTTTGTGGTTCATAATAAGAGAGTAGTAGATTGGCTTACAAATGGCCACATAACGATCATAGGCCATCACAGCCAGTAGGAAACTTTCAGAAGCTCCAAAAATAAGAAAAAATGAAAGTTGTATAGCACAGGCCATGAAAGAAATTGCTCTGTTCTGTGTCCAAAGCTGTGTTAGCATTCTGGGAACAGTTACTGATGTATAACAGATTTCCAGAAAGGAAAAGTTACCCAAGAAAAAGTACATGGGAGTTTGGAGAGTTGGAGCAACTTTGGTAATGACAATGATGAGACCATTTCCTATGAGGATAGTCATATAGATGATTTAAAAAATTCCAAATAGAAACCCTTGGAGGTGTGGGAGGTCAGAAAATCCTAGAAGAATAAATTCCACTATGATAGTGAGATTTTCTTCTGCCACTTTTCTTGTGTATTCCATCTGTGGAAACAATGAATTCAGGATAGAAAAGCAATTTTGGCCCTCTGGTTTCAATTTTTTTCTTATAAAATTAAGTGTTATAGTTTAGGTCATTTCTACAGATACTACCTATTCTGAAACTTTCTGTTTTCTATTTTCAGGTCCCCTCAATTCAGAAATTTCTCAACTTTATCCTGTGAAGGCCTATCTGAATCTCTGAGATTCATTAGGGATCAATGGAATAGAAATAGGACTCTAAGTCCTTGTAGCATGAAGTAGATGTCAATTTGACATGAGCACTAAAGGAAGTGGAAGAAAGAAATGGAAGGAATGAAGGAAGGAAGGAATGAAAGAAAGGGAGGAGGGAAGGAAGGAGGAAGAAAGGAAAGGAGAAAGGAAGAAAAGGAGGGAGGAAAGGAAGGAAGAGAGGAATGTAAGGAGGAAAAAAAAGGAGGAAGTGAGGAATGGAGGGAGAGTGGAAGTGAAGGAGGGAGGGAGGAAAGAAGGAAGGAAGAGAAGAAGGGAGGAAATGAGGAAGTAGGAAAGAAGGGAGGAAGGGAGTAGCAGACTAGATAACCAAGTTTTCAGATTTCTCTATCCACTACAGAAAATCCATTCCAATACTTCACCTTATCCAATCTATCTTCCCATGCTAATATTCTCCTTTCCCCTAATGGGTGAAGAATTTCAGGACTCCTATAATGCATTTCCAAAAAAAAATCACCATTGCTATTCCACAGCATGAAATCATCATTTTCAGAGTATTATGTCCTATTATAGAAGTTCACTCTCCTGGTCCTTTGCTGATAAAATATTCATTATTTACAGCTCACATTTTCCATAAACTTTTCCTCAACCTACCAGAGGCATAGTAGATGCATGAAAATTTTGAATTAGCTAAAATTTGCCATCTATAGGCTGCAGAGAGAACCACTTTGGGAAGGAGGGAGGAAGAAAGAGAGGAAGGAAGGAAGGATGTAGAAAGGAAGGAAAGAAAAAAAGGAAGGAAGAAGTACTCTGACTTCATTACAAGGAGTTAGGGTGGTCACTTAAGGTCCATTGTAGTCACAAGGAAAATGTATCTCTTTGGACCTAAAGGATGTCTGTTTGATTTCTGAGTCTGCTCTATAATAGTTAAATAACATTCAGTAATTCATTTCAACTTAAGGAAGCTCAATTGTCTCATCAGCAAAATGAAGGAATTAATTAGATAAATTATTTATGATGTATGATGCTGAGAAAAAAAAATCTTATTCACTGCTTCTTGCCAATGACTACGATTAAAGCCAAATACTGCTTCTCTTTATGGCTGATTGAATTAGCAAGAGCCATTTCCAAAGAAGCATTCAGTAAATTAACTCAAAGCAGTCACACCTACTTAGTGGGCAGAATAAATTAAAGACAATCTTTACATGAGCTGGCACTTAACCCTTTTCAGATAATGATATGTAGAATGGTAACAGCATCACACACACACACACAAAATCCTCACTGAGATAATTAAGGAATCATAGTCCT
>JAJPUD010009221.1:0-12306 GCA_023553655.1 Myrmecobius fasciatus | reverse complement strand
TTGGATACAAATTATTTTCAAATAAATGTTCAGATGGTCATGCAACTGATAAGCACAAGTTTACATAAATTTATTTTTATGGAAAAATGGGGAAAAGTTGATAAAGAATCCTTTCTCATTTAACCTTGATCTTTCAACTCTACACTTGCATATGGAAATAATTAATTCAGAAATATCTCAAGCAGATCACTTGCCTTTTTGAGAGACGGAAGGTGAGGGAGAGAAGACAAAAGTGAAAGTAAAATTCTTATAAAAGTAAATGTTGAAAACTAACAAATATACAATAAAACACATATAAACAAATAGAAGGGAAGAAAAAAGAAAGGAAAATGAAGTAAAAAAAAAGAAAGAATTGAAGAAAGAAAAAGGAAAGAAGGAAGGAAGGAAAAAAGGAATGATGGATGAAAGACCAGTGTTATGTAGAACATTTAGACATATCAAATATATGATTCTGGGAACTCCCCAGAAACTTTCAAAATTTTGGTAGGATATAATTTAGCATTTTCCATGATAATAGAGTATAAGACCTTTCTTAACTCCTTGACGTTTTTCATTAATTTTAGCTTTAAAGCTAAAATTGGTAATTTTAGAAAATAGCATATGTTTACTATGTTAACTCCTTGATGTTTTTCATTAATTTTAGTTTTAAAGCTAAAATTGGTAATTTTAGAAAATAGCATGTTTACTATGTTACTGTAACATTATTATTGTAATGGGAACAAACCTATGCCTAAAATGTTGGTAATTTATTCATTTGTTTGTATATTTACTTGTTTCACTGCTGTGGCTTTCATTGACATACTATTTTCTAGAATCACTAAAATTATACCCCATTGCTGTTAAATACAAGGGGAAAAAAGAAATATCTAAGGCTATATCAATTAATATCAGTGAATAGGCATTAAAATATATGCTATCAAATACTCCATACATATACTTAAATTACTTTATTACTCTAAGAAAAATAGTCATATAAGAGTCAGGATCTTTTTCTATTGATAGCATTTTTAAAAGTTCTCTTCACATCTTCATTTCTCAGGCTGTAGATTAAAGGGTTCAACATTGGGATAACCACTGTGTAGAATACAGACATCACTTTTCCTTGAATTGGGGAGTATTTTGAACTTGGACACAAATAAGTAACAATCGCAGTTCCATAATATATAGCAATAGCTGTAAGATGAGAAGCATAAGTTGTAAAAGCTTTACGCTTCCCTTCAATTGAATTCAAGCATAAAATACAGAAGAGGATATAGATATAAGAAGTAAGGATGACCAAAAGTGCCCCTAACATGTTTATCCCAGCACAAATGAAAATGATGGTTTCATTCATTTGAGTGTCAGAGCAAGAGAGTTTGAGGATTGGGGAACTGTCACAGAAAAAGTGGTGGATGACATTGGAGCCACAATAGGATAAGCTGCTTATGTAACTGGTATGAATAATTGAGTTCAGGAATCTAGCTGTGAAGGCCCCAATGGCCATCTTCAGGCAGGCTGTCCTTGACATGATAATTGGATAAAGCAGTGAATTATAGATGGCCATATAATGGTCACATGCCATCAGTCCAAAAAGGGTACATTCAGTGATTGTCAAAGCAATAAAGAAATACATCTGCAGAAAGCACCCAGTGAAAGAGATGACTTTTCTTTCAGATAATAAGTCAATTAACATCTTTGGAGTGATAGTTGAAGAATAAAAAATGTTATTGAAGGACAAATTAATTGGAAAAAAATACATAGGTGTGTGGAGTTGAAAATCTATTTTGATTAATATAATCATGCCTGAATTGCCCATTAGTGTGAGTGTGTAAATGGCCCAAAATAAAACAAAGTATAATTTGAAGTTCAGGTGAGTCTGTTAATCCTAGCAAGATGAATTCAGCCACTGTGGTATAATTTTCCCCTGACATTTGTTCCAAATATAAGCAGAGTCACACACTGGAAAATCCTAGGATTAAAAAAGTCATATAGTAAGTGAGAGAAGGAATCATTTAGCTGAAGAACAAGTATGAGAATCTAACAGGTAGCATAAATTCTAAGTGTTGTGATTTTCCATCCTTAATCTCAACAACTCAAATAAGTGTGTGCTTATTAAATAATGGGCTTTTCTATTCTTTACATTAATTAACCACAAGCTAAATATACTTTCTAGTAGCAATTTAAAAGCAACTACTCAAAAAAATCTAAAACATAAAGATACGTTGGCAAAAACAAAACAAAACAAAACAGAAACATGGCAAAAAACAAACAAACAAAACAAAACAAAAACAACACAATTTTAAGAATAATGAAAAAATTTTCCCAATACAAAAATCACTTACTTTAGGCTGAAAAGGCATGGTTTTAAATCTTCTCATAACTTATATACTATAAAATAAATCACAACCTCTCTGAGATATAATTTCATTGTTTTTTATTTTTCTGGGATGTTCTATTGGATGCTTTAAAAGACACATTCCAAATCAAACTCTAACATCGTAAAGCTACTTGCTAAACTTTGAGAGTAATCTATGTTCTCTTAACTAAAGAACTTTTCAGGAAAAAAAAAAACTAATGTTTCTTCAATTCAGTGAGGCAATCAGGGAGAATAAAAAGTATTAAATGAGTGCTAACTATATGACAGAAAAAGTTGAGTGATGCAATGGATAAAGTATTTGGCTTGAATAGGAAAGACTCATCTCCATGATTTGAAATTTGGCCTCTTATATTTATCTAATTTCGTGAGTCTGAGCAAGTTGCATCAACCTGTTTGTCTCAGTTTGCACATCTGTAAAACAAGCTAGAAAAAGATTTGGCTAACTACTCTAGTATCTCTGAAAAGAAAACCCCAAATGAGTTCATGAACTGTCAGACCTGACTGAAACTATTGGATAACAATAACAATAATGTTAACAGGCAGTAACTGGCTTACTGAGTCATATGCAAGATGGAAAAAACAAAACAAACAAACAAAAAAAAACTTGTCTGATTATTGTAATTTGTAGCTACCTAGACTATATTACTTTTTTCTGAAAGTATGTATCTATTAGTCATATAAAATCAAATGTTATCAATGAAGGTGGAATTAATTTAAGTAATTAGGAGGAAAGACTGCATTTAATACACAAATCTGACTATTATGGACTTGGTGACTGTATGTAACCCATTTGTTCTCTCAAAGCCTCAATCACTTAAACTTTAAAATGGAAAGGATGATATCTTAGGAGGACTTCGGAAATGCAAACCATTTTATTTTATTTTAAAAGTAATTCCTACTGCTGCAAGAAAATGTGTTAGTTCCAAAAAAAAAAAAAAAGAAAATGTGTTAGTTCAAATATAATAAAAATCAATTCAAGATATGGAAGGAAAAAACACATACCAAAATTACAGCACCTTATGATGCAAATAATATCTTCAAAAAATTAAAATATATTTTATAAAACCATATTTTCTTTCCCATCAAGACAGAGAGCTTGATCAATTGCATAACATCATGAAATCTTAGTCTTCTCCCCAGTTTTTCAGAGTTAGTTTTTGTAAAACTTTCTTCATATATAGATTCTGTTTTCTCATCATAGGAAATTAATTCCCAATGCTGTTGAATCTTCTGGGAGAGACTCTAGATTTGTTTTTTTCTTCCATCTCCAATAAAAATGCAATCAGAAAATTCTTTGGGAATCTAACTCTGGGGAATTATTCCATTAGAATATGATTTAATATGGAAATGTGGAACAATAATAGTGAAGATCATAAACTCTTTCCTTTGGTTGCTTGATTTCTGGCTATTTAATTATTTGATAAATGAGCTGAAAAAATTGATAAAATGATGAAATATGTCCCTCACACAAAAGCAGAAGGTATAGATGGCATTTTAAATGATAAGATCAGGTTCCAAAAGGAAATTTACATTTTATTACACTAAAAAAACAGAAAATTGACTTTAATTGGGTCCAATATAAAGTTGTTGATTTTTATAGAGAAAAATTTGCAAGCAAAATAATTGAAATTGAAAAAAAAAGTTTGAGACGTTTTTCCCCTACGTGAAAGGGAGAATTTTTGTCAACAGAGCATAGTATCTTAATTTTCATCATAAAAATTGCATCTTCTGCTGAGTGAAATCAGCAGAACCAGGAGAACATATTACACAGCACCAAGACTATACGATGATCAATTTTGATGGACATGGTTCTCCTCAACAATCATGTGATTCAAACCAGTTGTTCAGCGATGAAGATAGTCATATACATCCAGAGAGAGGCCTGTGGGAACTGAGTGTGAACCACAACACAGCATTATAACGCTTTCTGTAAATATTTCCATGCATTTTGTTTTCCTTCTTAGGTTGTTTTTTCTTCTTCTCTTTCTAGATCTGATGTTTCTTGTGCAGTAAGATAATTGTATAGATATGTATACATGTATTGTATTTGTCATATAATCTATCCTATTTAGCATGTATTAGATTACCTGTCATCTAGGGGTGTGGTTGGGGAAAGGAAGGGAAAAGCTTGGGAAAAAAGTTTTTGCAAAGGTCAATGTAGAAAAATCACTCATATGTTTTGTAAATAAAAAGCTTTATTAAAAAATAAAAATAAAAATTGCATCTTCTCATTTTTTAGGTATAGAACCTTAGACTAATTGAAGTGAAAAGCCTTCTAATATCACTTAGAACTAATACAGTAAAGCCAACGTAGAAGAGAGAAGCCAAGAAGTTGCTTGAGCCCTCCCCAATTTTCCTTGGAAATAGCATTGAAGCAGACCTTTTCTGAGTTATTTCAAGTTGGAAAATTTTTTCACTCTATATTCCTATCGATTCTGTCACTCCAAAGTCTGTTTAGAGGCCTCCTTTAATGCTATTTCCAAGGAAAATTGGGGAGGGCTCAAGCAAAACCAGGAAAACATATAAAGAATAGATAGCAGACAGATACTTATTGATACAATTCAATATGATTACTATATTAGTATTTAGGCAAGTATAGCATGCCAATTACATATATATGCACATATACATATTTACATAGGTATATACATACATGCATGCATATACATAAATTTGTGGGTAAATATAAATATATTTATATGTAGTTTTATGATATATATGTGTATATAAATAAATCTCTATATAAACTTGAGTGTATATTTATAACTGGTATATATTTGTTCAAGCCAAGTATCTATGTTTATAGATAAGTGCTCAACATATATATTTTTATTAATGTGAAAAGCAGATTTCATTCTAAATTTTTTATATAACTTCTTTTATAAGTAGCTATCAAATTGGGGGAAATCAATGCATATTTAAGTGTAGTTTAACCAATTTATTCACTGGTACATGATTTGGTAATAGAGGATGATACCATGAACAAATTTGGAAAACAAGAAATAATTTAGCTGTCAGATCTTTGAAAAAAGGAGGATTTTATGACAAAGAACTAGAGAATATTATGAAAAGCAAAATGGAGAACTTTGATTACATTAAATCAAAAAGTTTTTCAACAAAATAAAACCAATTGAAACAAAACCAAAATGGAAGTACAAATTTGGGGGGGGGAGGCAAACCTCTTTACAGCCAATATTTCTGATAAAGGTCTCTTTTGTAAAATATAAAAAGAACTATGTTAAATTTATAAGAATAAAAGTCAGTCTCCAATTGAGAAATCATCAAAGGACATGAACAGACAATTTAAAGTTATATGAAAAATGATCTAAATCATTATTGATTAAAGAAGTGCAAATTAAAACAACTCTGAGGTACCACCTCACATCTCTCAAATTGACTAAGATGACAGGAAAAGACAATGATAAATGTTGGAAGGGATATAGAAAAAGTAGGACACTAATGCACTGTTGTAAATTGTGAAATGATCTAAGTATTCTGGAGAACAATCTGGAATTATTCCCAAATGACTATAAAAATGCATACACTTTGACCTAGCAGTGCCATTACTGGATCTGTATTCCAAGGAAATCATAAAGGAGGCAAAAGTAACCAGATTTGTAAAAATGTTTGTAGCAGCTCTTTTTGTGATACCAAAGAATTAGAAAGAGAGTGATGTTCATCAGTTGGGGATAGCTGATTAAGTTGTGGTACATGAAGGTAATAGAATAATGTTCTTTTATACAAAATGATAAATAAGCTGATTATAGAAAGGTCTAGAAAAATTTACATGAACTGATTATGAGTGAAATAATCAGAGCCAGGTATACATTTTTTAATAGCAAGAATGTGTGATGATCAATGATGCAAAGGTTAGTTTTTCTCAGTAGTTCATTGATCCAAAGTAATTCTAATAGACTTTGGATAGAAAATACCATCTGCATCTAGAAAAAGAACTAAGGTGATTGAATATAAATCAACACATATGATATCTTCACTTCTTTTTTCTGTTTTATTTTTAATCTGTACCTTGTTTTTATCTCATTTGCTCTGATTTTTCTCTTCCAACATGATTCATAAATCAAAGTGCATAAAAGTAAATAAACTTACTACAAGAAAAAAAAAAAGTATCCATTTTTAATCTGATCAGTAATGAGTATTCTTAAATTATGTATTTTTAATAGTTTGAGTATTGGGATTTCCCTTTTATTTTAGGTTAGTCCTCTCTGATTGGTTCATGAAAACAAGATAAATGTTTGTGTGATTGGCCAAAAAATAATGTTAATAGTTAAAAAAAAAAAGGATGAGATGCAATGTCTCAGTAGGGGAATTAACTATTGAATATCCACAGAAATATCAATGTTTTTGTACTAAATGTCACATCAACACTGGGACTCTACTAGCAGAAAAAATTTGCTTTTGAATATGAAAGATTAATTACATAATAAATTAATGTGGAAAATCTAGTGGATTACATATTTCTACATTTTAAAGAAAAGTTATCCTTTTAAAAAAGTATCCTGGTAAGATCCCTCCTCCCCAACCCCCATTTCAGGCATTTCTAATCCCTATCATTCTTGGAATTTTTTTTTAAGTGAAAGGGTTTTATTTCTATTTTATTTTAATTTTGATGATTTTTCCCTATCATGTGATAAGCATAAATAAAGATATAATTCATAAGGACAAAAGAAAGTTTCTAAGTTTTTCTTGGGGCAATAAATGTAGTTTGACAATGCTCAAAAAGATCTATTGCTAGAGAGGACAAAAATAATATGTTTGCTGCTGCAATGACTTCATTGATGTTCTCCTTGTCTATGCAAGGATTGCTTGTTTCAGTGACCCCTACATAAGTGATTACCCTAAATTTTCTCTGGAACAGAATTAAAAACTACTACAGCAACAACAACAACAATGCAATTGTATTTGCTAATGAATCACTTAGGTGCATAAAATTTGAAACGCAAATTATCATTGAAAACTTGAAATTAGAACAACTGAAATTAAATTAGATAGAATGAGCTAGATTGTTTCCTTACAAATTAAAAACAAACAAATAAAAAACAGTAAAGTTAAGAACAATACATTTTGAATATTGTGAGTTCCTAAATTAAAAAAAAAAGTAGGTAATAAAATCTGGACCTTAATGCCCTCAAAGCATTATTTCTGTTTTGAATGCTCTCAGCGTATATGAAAGTGAGTAGAGGATTTTTTTCTCAGTTTCTCCATTTTACTTGAGTAGAATATTTTGTAATACTCCAGAACCTCTATCAAAAAAAGAGATTCCTTAACTGGGGTACATACATTTAATTTAAAAAAAAATAATTTCTTTTCAAAACAAATGTAATCTATACTTTTTATTATATGCCTTTAAAAATTTTACTATGAGAAAGTTTGTTTTATTGTTTGGTCATTTCAGTCCCCATATGTGCTTTTCTTTAAATTTGCCCATTTAAAATAGTCCTTAGAAAGATTTGGCAGTGTGTTTACTTTAATTTGTTACCAAAGTTTTGAAAGCATGTTTGGCAAAGACATGGAATGATAAATTTGAAGTTGAAAGGAATGTAAATCACCTATTCAGAAAATTAAACTAAATACAAACACACATACATATTTTTCTTGACAAAGCAAATATTCAAAAAAAAAAGTTACTGACTTGCTTAGTCAAATAGGAAACAAACAATGCACAATGGCCTTTCTAAATGCACCTGTGACAGATGGAAAGATGGACAAAAAGTACCTGACATGATAGTACAACCAGGTGGATACACCCCACCAAACATTTATTTAACAGTTTTGTCAAAGGACTGTTACATTACAATTCTTGGCAAATATATTATTTCACTCTCAGCAATTTCCTTTCCATCATTAGCCCCAAATCTTACAAATACTTCAATTCACTCCTATTTAAAATATTTTTATTGTTTTCTTTTATAGCTGACAGTGGAATAGCGGAAAAATTATTTAGTCCATGACATTATTTGAATCAATTCCTGTGTACATATATATTGTTGCTGTTCATGTTTTCAATCATGTTTTCACTTTGGGATCTGAATTGGGATTTTCTTGGCAAAAATGTGGGAGTGGTTTTCCATTTCCTTCTCCAACTCATTTTATAGATGAGGAAACTGAGGCAAATATAGTTAAGTGACTTACCCAGTTTACACTGATAGTAAGTACCTGAGACTGGATTTCAATTTAGGCCTTTGAAATTCCAGGCCCAGTCCTCTATCCACTGTGATTCCTAGATTCCAGGAAAATATTTTCCTTCCCTATTCTAAGACTAACAAATTCCCCAAACTGCCTAGTGTTTATGGTTTAGAATTTTGTGTTTCCCAGATTATATCCTTCTTACCTTGCCAATAATCCTTTTCTCTATTCCCTATACACTGAAGAATTTTTTCTACCAAGTCACTGCTTTACTCTGCCTTCCCCTTTTCCTTTACCCTTTAGAAACTTTACTCATTATATAATTACTATAGTTGTCTCTCTTTTATTCTCATATTCATTACACCTTCTTTACTTATCACAATTTGACCCCTTTATAAAAAATATTACATGATTAATTTTGCCATGACTGAGTGGATCTCTCATCAGACCCCCTCTTAATTTCTTGGGCAAATATAAACTGCAGGTATACATTTATTTTTTTTAACCTCTACTGACATTTCCAGATCATTTGTATAATATCATTATATTCTCTTTCAGATTCACTCACCCTTCCTTTGTTGCCCTACCTAGCTATAAATGTTAGTCACCTACCCTTGGTCATGAAGACTTCTTTATCAAGAAATTCTGCACCTGCTTCTCTTCCTATTTCTTTTCTTCAAACCTTATCCTTATAATGGTTTTCTTCCAGAACTTCCTTTAAATACCCTGGCTTCTTAAGTAACTGATTTCCTAGACTTTAGACTTCTATCACCTGTAACTTCATTTTATATGAGCTACAGAGAGCAATTGTATATCAGGTTTAGAATATGTTACAGTTCATGACAGCTAATACTGCAATGAGTTTCATTTCAAGATCAACTTCCTTAATAGAAATAATAGTATTTCCATAAAGGATACATGGTATTCAAAGATTCTAATGGTTTTCCTTTTCTCCTTAAAAAAAAAAAAAAAAACACTTGGGAGGAGGAGGGGTAACTAACAGTGCAGTGGACAGAGTACAGAGTACCAGGCTGTTTGACCCTAGGCAAGTCACTTAACCCCAATTGCCTCAGCAAAAAGAAAAAAAAATAACACTTATTATGAAGCTAATTATGACCCAAAAATTCCTACAGGTCCCATGAAATTTGAAATATCACCAATCCTCACCATATAGTTATTTATAAAAACTGAGCAGAGATGACTTGGTGCTCATTTCAAGAGGATGAGATTAGTTGATACCATCAGAACTATATGAAAGTTAAACTGATTCTAGGTTCCTGGATCTAGATTTAATTTCCAGCTTGAATATCATATCCTACCATAAACAGTGATACTCTCAATCTCATTATTACCATATATGATCCAGAACCTTATTGCTTTCTTCTTTCAGAGACTCCTTTACTTCTACTTCTTGTTTCCACTCTATTTTTATTATACCCAGTCACGTTAGACTCCTCTCTTTTCTCAGCTTATCATCCCTACTCAGGCAGAGCTTCTTTTCATTAGAATATTTATCTTACAGTTAATATGGTAAACATATGCTATTTTCCAATCTCTAGTCCAAGGACCAATTTTCCATTACCATTTATATCTTGACAAAAGCTAATGCAGAATTAACCATTTTTTGGAGGTTTTTCACTTCTACTCATGTACTGCTAATCACCATTGTCAATAGTGACATAATCAGGAAACCTGTATCCATTGAACTTATGTATTTACCTAATATCAATGTGCAGTCATTACTTTTGTTGTTGTTGTTGTTGAAACTATAAAGAATGCCTCACAGCTGCTTGTACAATTTTTTTTTCCTGGCAAACTTCTCCAACAATTCTGCCCTCTCTAATTCAATAAATGAATTCCTTTTATGCTTCTGTAAGGAAATAAATGGTATCCTTCAGAAACTTAATATTCTGCATTCATATTTCATTCTCTTTTGTTTTAGCATTCTCCCATTTACTACTCTGTTGGTTCAGTCTCTGATGAAGAGATTTTCTTTCTCTTTTCCAAGATGAATGTCTCTACTTGTAGCCATTCCATTGTTTGGTACATTTGTAAATATCCAAATTGAAATGTCCAATAAAGAATTTTTGATGTGTCTCTTTTTCTTAGATATGAAGATAATATATAATTCTTATATGTCAACACAAATACAATAAATGAAAATTATTTTCAAACATTAAATAATAATTAGAAATTCTAAAAAAATCTAAATGCATACTATTTTTCATGAATAACTTGCATTTGGCCACTTTCTTTTACTTTTTCCATTTATATTTTATTTATTGTTTTATATTGATAAATTCTTCCATATCAAGTATTTATTTAAATTAAACTATTACATTTTCAAATAAAGTACATAATGTAATTTTTGCCTCATAAATTGTTTTAATATGTTTAAATGTCTCTGTCTTATTTTGATTTTTTGGTGCCTTTGCATGGTCTTTTATTATTTTATTTTTAATTTCTTTTGTATATTATTTGAAAAAAAATTTTCTTTGTACTTTTAAGTCTATTGATTGGCAGCCAAATTCTATAGATTATCATCAAAACTTCTGGAATATTTGTACAGTAGTCACACAAATTATAGCAGCAAATAAGCATAAAAACCTTTTATTTAACAATTATAAAGATGCAAAATTTTCAGATAAAAATTCATTATTTGGATAAAAAATGTAGGAAAACTGAAAAACAGTATAATAGAAATTGTGCATGGACCAATATTTCACTCCATTTATCAAAATGGATACATGGTTTGGATATAAAGAGTTTTTTTTTATAAGAAAATCAGAACAACATGAATATTTTATTTATGATACCTCTGTAAATGAAATTTATATCCATGAGATAGAAAGCAAAATTGGGTGTGTAATGGATAATTTTAAGTGTGTTGAGTTAAAAAGTTTTTCTAAAAATAAAATTAATATTATCAAATCAGGAGAAAAGAAGAAAATTAAAAGAATTTATAGTTTAGAAGATAAAGGTGTCATGCTTCAAAAAAAAGCTATTCCTCAATTGTTAAGAAAATATGAAGTTTTCAATGATGAAATCAAAACAATTCATAGTCATATAAAATGTTTGAAATCATTGTTGACTTAAAAATTGCAAATTAAAAGAACTTTGATATATCATTTTTTACCTATAGCTAATATGAAGAACTTTAAAGTGACAAATAATGGAGAAGATGTGGAGGAGACTGGGACATTAATTCATTATTGGTAGAATTGTAAAGTTTTCTACCATTTTTGAAAACAATCTTTAATTATGCCCAAAAAGTTATTAAGCTACCTATACTTTTTGATCCAGTAATAATAGTTTTATCTATTTCCAAAGATGATGAGGAGAAAAGGAAAAGAAAGTATATGTTCTATAATATTAATAGTAACTCTCTTTTTGGTGACAAAGAACTGGAAATTGCAGGCACATCAAGGGAATGACTAAACATATTGTAGTATATAATTATAATAAAAAAAATTACCATGCTGTGAGAAATTATGAGCTCAATGATTTTAGAAAAATAAAACGTGTACAAAATAATGAACAACATAAGCAGAACCAAGAAAACATTGTATATAGCAGCAGCAATATCTTTTTAAATATCTTTGAGCAAATGTTAGTCTATTCTAAATGTCCAAATTAAATATAAAAAAAAAACATTAAGATCTAAATCAAGAATTGATAAATAGAAGGATGTATAGAATAATATAATATACATATATACATAAATAAATATACAGACATACACAATTTTTGTCTAAATATAGCTATCTCTAGTGTGGGGAAGAAATTTGTAAACTATATATTTTTTT